>QPEY01000064.1:582079-610377 GCA_014706445.1 Hydra viridissima
TCATAGTGTTGATCAGGCTTACAACTTTTACAGAAAGCTGAAAAGTATAATGTTCTGTTGCAAAAAAAATGGTAGTGATTAGGCAAACAGTTTTCTTCCATGATGCAAAAATGTTCAAAAAGCGTTCATAGTCACCCCCATTCACAGTACTGCAGATTGATTTGTTACCAAGAGAAGATCGCAAATGACTGCTACTATACTAATGTCATTGCTTTCTGAAAGGTTTTTTCTTATATATGAATAAATAAAAAGATTAAAAAGGAAAAAAATATATCTTTGTTAAAAATAACATAATTCTCACTTCTTTTATTTAATTTTTCAGACGGTAAAAACCGGTAATTATTTAAAGAAATTTTTACCGGAAAAAAAATAACCGTTCAATTTTTTATCGGTAAATTTCTATTGTCAAGCCAAATGCGTCAAGAAAATCGAAGCTAATGACGTCAAACCAGCGTGATGGAAGCATGATGCTTTAAGACATGCTAAGTAATATGTTAAACAATCTCCTCTTAAATCAATTTATTAACGTGATCCAAATATGAAAGTTTCGCTTTGAATTTCGTTAACAAATCCATTTTTGTTAACAAATCCACCATTGCAACAGCGGTGTGCTATCATAGCAATTTGAAATAACTTATAACATTTAATAGATCGACACAGGAAAGAATTTTTTTTTTTTGTATCATGTTTTTAATAACTGTTTTTATCATATTTTGTATCATGTTTTTAATAAGCATTTAATAATATAATTACTAAAATGTCAAATGCTTGTTTTAAAATTCCTTGTCAAATTATAGCATTGGTTAAGATGAATTCGGTCATCAACAAAATTATAAAATTATGAAATAATTTTTATTGCGTACATACAAGGAACTCATTGCTTGTTTTTCGGGTTACCTTTACCAACTTCTCTTTTGGGTGAGGGCTAGGGGAGGGGTGAGGGTGAGTTTATGACAGAAGTTTTTTTGCACTGGGGAGAAGTTACCACAATCCCTGCACATCGCCTCAAAAGAATCCTAGCGCTCTTCTCATTTCATATTATCAAATTTTGACCAAAGTAAACTGTGCCTTACTAGTACCAACCCTCTATATATTTTGTAGGTTTTTTTTTTAAAAAAAAAAAATGGTCGTGAATTCTGTCAATAATAAACAGCAATGAAAAAACATAGATACAGTACAATCTCTCTGATTGGAATTTTATAGAGAAAAAAAAAAGTTCGAGTTAGATAGGTTTTCTAATTACAGAAAGTTGACTTTTCTCAAGCGCATTTCACGGTGACTTTAAATTTAATCGAATTATGGAGGTTTTCGAATTAATCAGATTCGAATTAGAGAGATAGTACTGTTGCAATGAAAACAAACATAAGTAAATAGTATTTAATAAGGTTTTAGATCACATGATCGTCAATAAACCCAATTTTATTCAAGGCTGGGGTAAATATGTTAATTTGGGTTAGTATATCCCAGACAATTATTTCTGAGTAAGATACATACATACATACATACATACATACATACATACATACATACATACATACATACATACATACATACATACATGCATACATACATGCATACATGCATACATAAATCCTTCATTGAATGTTGTATGTATGTAAAAGATATAGTATAGTTTTCATTGGTATACATCAGGGATCCATATTAAATCCTCTTCTTTTTGTTATCTATATCAGTGATCTTATTCTTTCTATCAAACATTTAAGTATGTATCATTTTGCTGATGATGCTAACCTTCAATTAATGGCAATATCAGTAACTCTCTCTCAAAAAACCAAATAAATATATTCATCAGGATATTCCCAATCTTTTTCAATGACTGCAAGCACATAAAATTTCATTGAATGCTAAAAAATCAGAAATAGTAATATTTAAAATGCCATATACTATCTTTTCTAAAAACACCAACAAGAATCTTCCAAAATACTTGAACTTTAGAATAAGTGGCCAAAAGTCTGATGCTACATTAATTTTGAAATATTGCTATCTATATATCACTCTATATATAGATAGCAAGTTACTTATAAATTTTTGTAAAATTCCGCTTTTATTGTGTGATTATTTCTAATGTTTTTCTTTTGCCTTTCTTTTAACTTATTTAGGTTTAACTAGTGAATTACTATTTGCAATGACCTGTGTTTTTTTGTAAGGTTTTTATTAACACAAAATATTGATTGATTGAGTATATACACATTTTATGTATTTTTTAAAACATTTACACAAACATACACCTAATTTTATTTAGCATTTCCATAATGAGTTTCATTTCTTAAACATCTAAAAAATGAGACATCCATTGCATCAACAGCACTTTATTGAAGCTATACACCCAATAAGTATATATGCTGAATATAATGGTGCATGGCAATGTGATAACTGTAGTACACAATATGGGAGTCAAGAAATTCCATACCACTGCAAAGAGTGTGGATATGATCTCTGCAATTCTTGTTATCAACCTAAGAGTCATTTTCGGCATCCTCATAATCTTTATCTAGCAAAAATGACATTGATTTACCCTCAATTCCAAGGTCAGTTTAAATGTGATGCGTGCGAAGTAAACAAAGGTGAAATGGCAGAAGATGCATTAGCATACCATTGTTTTGATGATCAATTTGATATGTGTAAAGAATGTTTTCTTGGGAAAAATTTTGTAATTCATATTCACCCACTAATGCCAGTTAATGCAGCCGTAATTTATAACAATTCACCTGGTTTATGGGTTTGTGACACTTGTAGAAGATCTGGTACTGATATGAATACGTAAGAAATTTTCTTTTAGCCATTAATGGTGCTTATTTTGTTTCTGCCAATCAGAGTTAAGAAAATCATGAATATTCTGTAGTGGTTAATTAACATATAAGTAATCATTAAATCATTTAAACATAAGTTTTAAACAAAAAGAAATGCTTTTTAAACTTAGCATTAATTTTAAAAGTATCATCCAGGATTTCGAGTTTAAGATTCTAAGGGTTTTGAGAGAACCCTCAACACTTTTTTTTCTTCTCAATTTCACAATGAAAATCAGTTTGATAGAAGTGAAATTAACTCAAATGTTATGCTACTTTTTGTTATATTTCATTTTACCATATTTGGTTATGAAGATGCATAAGGCCTACTGTACATGGATTCTAATGTAGCTGCAATTTTTATTATTTATTATATTAGCAAAAAAAAGTTTTTTAAAGTTTACTTATTTGTATACTGTGTAAAATTTAATGTATAAAATTTAAAATCGCAAACTTCTGTTTATAATTTCTTTAATTAACAGTGCTCAGTGAGGTCTCAACTATGAAATGCAACAAAGTAAAAAAAAAAAAAGGACAGTAAGTTAATTACTAAGCATTAAACAATTGAGTAGTTATCTCTGTTTATCTGATAAAAACAGATTTTTTAAGTACTATTTGCTATAGATTGATGCACAGATATTTTGAATACCATTCAATTTTCAATCAAATGAATAATATGAATTAGCCCATTAGTGTTGGATAATTTGACATATAATAATTTTATATTTTAAATATTGAATACTTAATCAACTCACTCAGTAAATTCAATTTAATTGATGGGGTTATTTATATGAAATATTATGGAAATTAAATAAGTTGATTAGCTGCAACTTAACATTAAACAACATATAAAATTGCATTTACTTAACCATGTTTGTACATTAACACAAGATAGGTAAATGCAAAGAAATGATCAAAATAATATTTTTGTGTCTCATTCTAATTTTTTCACATGCTCCTTTCTTTAATTCATTTTTTAAGTGGACATAAATTGCATATCAGAAATTGTACTTTTTAACAGCTCTTTTACTTGGAAATAAAAAGCTCTCAGTCTGGCAAGTTTATTTGTTAAAACTAGTTTCTGTTGACCAGGTGTCAGTCTGGCAAGTTTATTTTTTAAAACCAGTTCCTGTTGATCTGAAATTTTGTTTTTAAGGAGTCTAAGCTAAAAACCAAAACCGAATTATTCATTAAAATTTTAATACAACTGATATTCAACCTCCACTCAAAAATTTTGACTGTTCAATGCTTAGTAATTACCCAACTATCAAATAATCAGTTGGTTGGATATCTGTTGAGTCATGATTTTTGGTGATTCAAAATAGGATAATCATGGTAAATTTATTTTCTCTGCATTGCTCCATTTTAATTTAATTTAGCAAATTTAAATTTGTAATTAGATCAACATTCTGTTTAAAATAAAAATACCACTTGTATACAGTATGCGCCCTTTAAATCTGCACTTCCACTACTGATAAAAAGTTTGAGGCAGGTAGCAAATTAATAGACAATAATTCGTTCAAAAAATATTATTACAAAGTAATAGTTATACAATATTTTTTTTTTGTCACTATAAGCTATAAAGGAACTTTCAAAATAATATTAAACTTATTTAACACAATTAGTAAATTGTTATTATATCCTTTTTATTCTTGATATATATTTTTGATTTGTTGAGATATTCACTTCAATTTTTAATAATGGCTCTGCAGATTCTAGGCATCCTGTTAACTTATTTTTATAATGTCACAAGTTGTATTTTGCTCCAGGAAGTTTTTAAGATATTCCAGAGATTGTTTGATGGTGATGGTTACATCTGTTTTACTTCCTTTTTTATTCCTTCCATAGCAGCTTTATTGGGTTTGGGTCAGGAGACTGCGCTGGCTATTCCTTAATTTTCAAAAATTTTTTATGCTGCAAGTCTTGTAAAAAGTTTTTACAAATTTTGCTAATATGTTTGGGATTGTTATCTTGCATTAAAATGTTTGTACTTAATTAGATTGGTTATATATGGATCTTATCTTTTCACTTGTGAGTTTTTTATCTACCAATGATATGTTTTTAATTTGTTGGTCTTGAATTCTCGTTGTCTTCCTTGGCCTTTTTGATTGTCTTCCTTGGCTTTTCTGATTGTCTTCCTTGGCCTTTCTGATTGTCTTCCTTGGCCTTTCTGATTGTCTTCCTTGGGCTTTCTGATTGTCTTCCTTGGCCTTTCTGATTGTCTTCCTTGGCCTTTCTGATTGTCTTCCTTGGGCTTTCTGATTGTCTTCCTTGGCCTTTCTGATTGTCTTCCTTGGCCTTTCTGATTGTTTTCCTTGGCCTTTCTGATTGTCTTCCTTGGCCTTTCTGATTGTTTTCCTTGGCCTTTCTGAATGTCTTCCTTGGCCTTTCTGATTGTTTCTTACTTTTATGTGATCCACTTTGCTGGAACTGTTGTAACGTTCTCTGTACACAGCATCAAGAAATCATTAACTTTTTTAGCAATTTTAACTTGGGAATAACCTTCTTCCATATAAAAACATATTTTTGCTCTCTGTCACAGTTAATTCCTTTCTTTTACCTATTTCCTTTGGGTTGTAAAATTTTGCATGAAAATAAATTCTAAAAATTTCTAACTTTCAAATTTAAGAACCTGTTTGAAACATAGTAGTTTTCATACTAATACCACATTTAAAAGACAAACAAGTAACATAAATATTAACTGAGCCTTAACAATACTTTTAAAATTTTGCAAACTATAGTTAACCGTGTATTTCTTTGAAAAGGTGCACCAAAGTTATTTCTATTATTCTCTTACTGTGTTACTAATGCTTATTCCTTTTTGTAGTTAGTGTATTTTTGAAAATGATAGGCTGTAAAAACAAGTAAGCAAGAAAACACTTTGGCAAAATAATTTATTTCATATAATTTTTCCATAAATTTAAAATAAATTACTCAATATGTGAACCACTGGCCTTGATCAACGAACCTCTTACATGTTTTCAGAACATATTCAAAAGCATGGCATTCCACTTCTTGACAACAGAGACCTTCAGAGCTGCAATACTGTTGTGAGGGGATGCACAGGCCTTTGACTCAACATATGCCCATATGCTGTAGTTCAGAGGTTTTAAACCTGGAGAACTTAGTGGCCACAAAATTTCTCTCAAAAATCAGGCATATTTTTACTGAGCCTTACCTGGGTCTTTCTGTTCTATGGGATGGAGTCGCATTCTGCTTGTACACAATTTTAGCATCAGGGTTGAAGTTAGAGGTGATCCATGGCCAGACATGTTCTTCGGAGATTTTAATGTACACATCCGCATTTATTTTGACCTTTTAATAAAAAATGGTCACAGAAGCAGGAGGTTTTGTACTGAATTTGAACCTAATGGACTCTGGAACATCTTCTATTTTTGAGTTGCTAATGCAGCAATCAGCCCTGCTATTTTATACAGTATCTACTGTAAAACGTTTTTCATCTGAGAACAGATTATTGATTGATCTTTCTTAAGGACCTTTTGGATCTAGATCTAGATTTGGCCAGGTCGTATTTAACAAAATTTCTGATTGTGTGCTCTTTCACAGAGAGTTCCTTAGCCATCATCCTCATGGATCAGACTGGATTGCGCTGGATTTGGCCTTTGACCACTTTGATAAGTCTTAAAGTCTTTACAGTTTTTTTCTTACCACTTCCTGGTTTCCTCTCTATATAATCAAACTTTTTAAACTGACTTAAAATATCATACACAGTTTGTTTAGCCATTCCAACTTTTGGTATAATGTCCTTGGGCATAGTACTCAATAGATGAAGATGTCTTACTTTTGGCAGTCATCATAAAAAAATCAAAATTTTCAATTTATAACTTGTTTATTTACAAATCAAAGATTCCAAAACCATAAATCAAAACAATTATTTCTTTAAAAAAATTTAAAAAAGGACCCCAAAGTTAGTATGAATTTTAAGGGCACATGCAGTATGCTTGGTTAATTGAACTAAAGTAGCTAAAATATTCTTGTAATTTTTTAATTATCATTAAAGCTGTGTTAAAATTATGCCATTATTAGTCCTTATTCTATTTCTATTTTTTTGATTTTTTTTTCATTCTTACTGATATATCAACAAGTGCATAACAAAATGAGTCTGGAGTTGAGTCAGCAGTCAGTTTTTTTAAAGCTGACTCGGGAATTAAGAGTGTTTTTTTTTTTTTATTCCGACTCTCCATCCCTGTTGGTAAGTACTTTACATGACATCTATAAAAAAAATGATGCCTTGAAGTATCAAAACTTTTTATCTTCATTTAGAAGACATAAAAATTGTTACAATGATTTAAATTTGTAAAGTTTGAAACTTTCTTTTAACAATAATCGGTTTGGTTTTCTTTACTCTACCATTTTTTTTAGGAATTATAGTTGGCATTGCTCCCAGTGTGAATTTGATTGTTGCAGAGACTGTCTTAAAAGTGTCAGAGTTAATGATCATGATCATCCTCTTATGCGTACAGATCCTTTTGTTGTATATTCAGAATATCAAGGTCATTGGAAATGTGATAAATGCTCTCTTGAGTATCCACCAGGAGCGAGGAGTGAAAACAAACCCTATCATTGTTCTACTTGTGGGTATGACATGTGTCAAACTTGTTACCACAACTTAACAGGGGGTTTAGGTAATTCAAAATTTTTTATGTAAAACATTTTTTTCAATATCTGTTGTTCCTTTGTAGTAATAATATGTCATAAAAATATTTTAAATTAAAAAAATAACATGTTAAGTAAATTAATGAAGTTAGTAACAAAAAGTTTTGTCTTTTGTTGGATATTAGAATCTGATCAAAGTTATGATGTTACTGGCCCACCTGCATCAGCATTTCTAGTGCCTGATTTCAATCATCCCAAAAGAGTTCATCAGCCACCAGTGGGTAAGTTGACTACTTAAAGCTTTATCTGCTTTACCTTTAGTATTTTTATTTAAATGTTCAAAATGAGCGTCAACATGTCAATTATGTTAGTAACAGAATTTCCATTCTATTAGAGATAGCAGATAACGATGATACCCTTGAGGAAAACTTAGATGATTCACAGAAATGCATTGTTTGTTATGGTAGGCCAAAGAATGCCACTATTGTACATGGGCCTACAGGTCATGTTTGTTGTTGCCTTTCATGTGCTTATACATTGCAAAGACGAGGTGACAGCTGTCCAATATGCCGTGCACCAATTGACAGAGTCATTAAGCATTATACATCATAGACTAAAAATGCTGTTTGTTTTATTTTATTTTATCTTTTTTTATTATACTTCAAATTTTTCAAAAAAATCTTTTAAAAAAACTTTGATTGTTTTTTTAGTTTTTAAAATTCTATTGGTGCAGTTTGTGTATATTATATAAAGTACAACTTTGAATATCAGACATTTGGATGCTACTTGCTGGTTTAGTGTTATCTTAAGTTAATCACTTAACGAGAAAACATTTCTTATTATATTATGTTGTATATAAGTTAAAACACTTTTCTCGTTTGAAAATGTTTTTAAGTTCTTTAATAATTCTGTTTCACATCTAAAAAAAGAATTCTTTTTGTTAGAATGTTTATTTGTCATTTTAAGAAAGTTTGCTATTTTTCTTTATTTTAAAATATGTAATTTTGAAGTATTTATTGAAATTTTTTGTAAAATCTCAATGCAGCAATCTTTTCTGTTGTGTTAAATTTAGTTAAATAATTTATGTATCTGATTGCAGCAATGTATTTGTTCAGTGTCTAAATAACTGTATAATTTATGTATGACTGTAATTTATGCTCTTTTGAAGTATAACTAACTGTACAATGATTATTTTCTAGTAAGTTTTAATTTGCTTCATTTACATAATTAGTTTTATTTGTGCATTTATCTTTGTATTTAGTTAAAATGAATTTAATTAAATAGTGACTGGGATGTGTGTCTTCATCAAAATTCTCAATCTATTTAAAGTGTGTGTAAAGGTGTGTGCATATTTATCAGTTTTCAATAGGGTTTTTTTGTTATCTGGATGCTCATAAGTGACTAAAAAGTTGGAAATGCAAATTAAAACTTAACTTGAGTTCTCTTTTATGTTTTGCATACAGCTTTGTTAAAATGTATTTGACTAGAAAAATTAAGAATTGGCTTCCTTTGACTTCACATTATTTTCTTCGGAGTGTTTCCTCAACTATCGGTTATGACAATATCAATAAATTCGGAAATCTTTTAGTGAAATGCCCCTCTGCTAGTGCTAATATTTGTGCAATCAACCCGCTGGATTTTCCTAGTGGAGATCAGGCATTTGTTTCCGTATCTGATGTAAGTGCTTGGGAGACTATTAAAGTAGATTATGATAAAGAATTGTGTCAGCTGAAGGTTGAAGAAAATGGAGCATATGTTTATAAAAGTGCTGTTATTACAATCCGAATACCTCATAATTACAACATCAGTGCCAACGCACACTCTCTTTTTGTGAGTGAAAGTGAAAGCGAAAATTTATATTTGTTTTCTGCACAAGATTGTGAATTAGGAAAAATCAAATCATTAAACACTCATGTTTTGTGTCATGGAAATTTCAACTGCAAATCAATGTTGGGTAATGCCAATGTGCAAAGCAAGGGATCTGTCATTATCGGTAAAATCCAATCTCAAGAAGTTTTTATATCAGCAAGTGATGATATTCAACTTGACAGTATATATTGTGCATCAGCAAAAATGTGCTCAACATCAGGTTCAGTTAGCATAAAAAATGCTCATGGCATTTTAGATGTAAATACAAAATCAGGATCTATTTCGATTTGCTCCTTAGATGGTGATTTAAATGCTACAACAGAATCTGGAAATATTGATGCATTAATAGAAATATGCAATCAAAGAGTTAGCATTAATTCAACAAGTGGAAACATTAAAGTTGGTCTTTCAGATAAGGTTTCTGCATTTATTGAAGCTGATGGAGCTACAGTTGATGTTGATGAAGAAGTCCTATTTGATGGGTTGAAGCAACATGTTTCAAACGAGCAGGAGAAATTTGAAGGTAAAGTTGGCAACGGTAAATCTGAGATTTTGGTGTCTTCAAAGACTGGCATTATTTCTTTTTTGAAACAAAGCTGGTTTTCTAATCTAAATATCTCTTGAAAATAAAAAATTCTTTGGTTCAGTATTTCATTATTTTCTATATTTAACTAGAAGTGATTTTTGTTGTTGTTGTTGTTGTTGTTGTTGTTGTTGTTGTTGTTGTTGTTGTTGTTGTTGTGGTTGAACTTGAATTCAAATAGTAAGCAATTTTAAATCAATAGCTGAGCTAGTTTGTGAGTTTTTGGTGGTTAGGTGGCTGTATTTTTGTTATGGGTGGGTGTTTGGGGGGATTTGTATTTTTCACCTGAAAGTTTGTCTTTAAAGTAAATTTTATAGCTTCTTTTGATAATAAAAAAAACTTTAGAAAATTATTTTGCAAATATTTTACATAAAAAGCAAGAATATGATTAATAGTTAAAAAGAGTATCTAGCCTAAATAATCTAGGTTTATGTAAACATATATGTGAATATATTTTGCATCTTTTGACTGGAGTTTTTTGATTTGATGAATTCTTTTCTTTTTTCCATTTTATACAAAATGTGTTAGTTTACAAGCCTACTAATTTCTGCTTATAAATTTAGTCGCAGTTTGAGATAAAAATTATTATGCAGCAAGATTTCTTTATGACAACACATCCATGAACAAGAGAATGCAATTTTCTACCAAAGATCTTACAATAAACACGACATTGAATAATATCACTATCAGTCATGTTGATGTATGTCTTGTATTGTCTTATATATTGTAAAACTAAAATAACACTTTTCTTTGAATTGTTAATAAATTTAAAAAAGTTTATTCTTTGAAATGCTTTAAATGTTTCATTTTTTATTTTCATTAAATGCAGGAGCCTTTGATTCAGTACCTAGATGAGCTAATAGATATTTGTATTTTGGGTGTTTGTTTTGAAATTCATCGATCTCTGAGATTAGGATACTGGTTTCTTGATGAAGCAGATGAGTAAGTTTTTAATTGTTTTGAAAAGTTTGATATCCTTTTTTATTGTTTGTTAAAAAATCTGTTAAAATTGGGATTTATTATCTCTTATTTTCTGCCTGGTTGGTTGTCATATTTTTTAAATGAGTAATTTCACAATAGCACAAAGACTCCCATACGAGGTGTTTTCAAAAAATACCCGGAATTTTTAAATTTCCCGGGTTTGAAGAGTCTGATTGTCAGCATTTTTCTTTTTTTGTGTTGGTATACATGCCCCTAAAGTATGATAAAAAGCTCAGCTATATTCATTGTTTACTTTGTCTGTAGTAGTTGCTAAAGTTTGATGTGTTTTTATGAGCTCGGCGATTTTTGCTTGTTTAAAAAATGGAAGAATCGAAGAGTCAAAGTTGAAGATGACAAACGCTCCGGTCGACCCAGCATGTCAATAATCAATGAAAACGTGAAAAAAGTGGAAAAAATGGTTATGAATGATTGCCAAATCACAATAAGAGAAGTTGCTGATGAAGTTGGCNCCGAATCTGGAAATATTGATGCATTAATAGAAATATGCAATCAAAGAGTTAACATTAATTCAACAAGTGGAAACATTAAAGTTGGTCTTTCAGATAAGGTTTCTGCATCTATTGAAGCTGATGGAGCTACAGTTGATGTTGATGAAGAAGTCCTATTTGATGGGTTGAAGCAACATATTTCAAACGAGCAGGAGAAATTTGAAGGTAAAGTTGGCAATGGTAAATCTGAGATTTTGGTGTCTTCAAAGACTGGCATTATTTCTTTTTTGAAACAAAGTTGGTTTTCTAATCTAAATATCTCTTGAAAACAAAAAATTCTTTGGTTCAGTATTTCATTATTTTCTATATTTAACTGGAAGTGATTTTTGTTGTTATTGTTGTTGTTGTTGTTGTTGTTGTTGTTGTTGTTGTTGAACTTGAGTTCAAATAGTAAGCAATTTTAAATCAATAGCTGAGCTAGTTTGTGAGTTTTTGGTGGTTAGGTGGCTGTATTTCTGTTATGGGTGGGTGTTTGGGGGGATTTGTATTTTTCACCTGAAAGTTTGTCTTTAAAGTAAATTTTATAGCTTCTTTTGGTAATAAAAAAACTTTAGAAAATTATTTTGCAAATATTTTACATAAAAAGCAAGAATATGATTAATAGTTAATAGCAGTATCTAGCCTAAATAATCTAGGTTTATGTAAACATATATGTGAATATATTTTGCATCTTTTGACTGGAGTTTTTTGATTTGATGAATTGATTCTTTTTTTTTTCCATTTTATACAAATTATGTTAGTTTACAAGCCTACTAATTTCTGCTTATAAATTTAGTTGCAGTTTGAGATAAAAATTATTATGCAGCAAGATTTCTTTATGACAACACATCCATGAACAAGAGAATGCAATTTTCTACCAAAGATCTTACAATAAACACGACATTGAATAATATCACTATCAGTCATGTTGATGTATGTCTTGTATTGTCTTATATATTGTCTTATATATTGTCTTACATATTGTCTTATATATTGTCTTATATATTGTCTTATATATTGTAAAACTAAAACAACATTTTTCTTTGAATTGTTAATAAATTTAAAAAAGTTTATTCTTTGAAATGCTTTAAATGTTTCATTTTTTATTTTCATTAAATGCAGGAGCCTTTGATTCAGTACCTAGATGAGCTAATAGATATTTGTATTTTGGGTGTTTGTTTTGAAATTCATCGATCTCTGAGATTAGGATACTGGTTTCTTGATGAAGCAGATGAGTAAGTTTTTAATTGTTTTAAAAAGTTTAATATCCTTTTTTATTGTTTGTTAAAAAATCTGTTAAAATTGGGATTTATTATCTCTTATTTTCTGCCTGGTTGGTTGTCATGTTTTTTAAATGAATAGTTTCACAATAGCACAAAGACTCCCATACTTTAACTCACTGTTGGAGCAAAAACATCTTTAAGATTTCAAAATGGCTTTAAAGTAGAACTTTTTGAATTGTAAATGAATAGCATATAATTTTTAAAATTTAGCATTCTAACTTAAATTGTTTCCTAAATTCTATCTTAAATTAGTAGTTTAAAAAAAACTTTTAAAAATGATGCATAACAAAAATAAAAAAATAGTGGAAAAAAAGAAGAAAATGTAGAAAAAAGTGCAGAAAAGTGCAAGGAAAAACTGCGCAGCTAAATGATGAGATGTTAATAGCTGTTGTAAATGATGAGATGTTAATAGCTGAGCTTCTAGTTAAGATCAATAGTTACTTTCTCATTCTAATCTGAAGCCAGCTTTTTATCGGTGGTAAATTACATTTATGCTGTGTTACTGTATTAATGTAACATGTTTTATCAAGATATAATCCAAAGTATATCAGCAAAATATTTAGTTAATTTCATGTTTTAAAACTGAAGACATTTTGTTAATTTGCTTGTTCAAAGTATAATTTAGAAAAAGTTCACCATTTCTTTTTTTTTCATAATTTTTTCCCAAAATATTCTTAGTTTTCTTTGAACTCTTACATCCTGTAAGTGTGTTCAAGGAAAACAAAGTCTTATATCTAACAAACTATTATGTGTATGTTTAGTAAAAATCAAAGTTGTACTTGATAAGGTTTTAAAAAAGAATGACATTATGTTTCCAGCTATCCTTTTATACCATGCATCAATGTTTTAATCTTTAATATAAAATTTGAACCGATTAGAACACTTCTCTAGATCTCTCAACTTTTTTCCAAAAATAACCCAAAAACGACTTAGTATTACTTAAATGGAACAAAGTTGTAATAAAGTTTTTTTGCTTACTTTTCACATAAATGAGTTTATCACTTTATTTGAATGTAATTTGAACAAGAGTCTCTTCAAACATGAAATAAGTTATCACAACTTGAGCAAGAACTTGAACAAGAGTTTTTTTCATATATAAAATAAGTTTTCCTAAAAAAAAGGAAAATCTTTTCCAGTGAAAGTTAAAAAACGTAAAGAAAATTAGTTCAATTCTTTAAATGTAAACAAGTTTTTTTTAAATGATTCAATCAGAAGAACAGAAAACAGATTTTCATTTAAGTTTTGGTGCTAATGTTCCTGTTTTTATAGCTCTCTATTACTTTTTTTCTCCTTTTACTTTTTAATTTATTTTAGGTTTAAAAAGGAATATGGTAAGTAGTTTGTGATTTTAGGTTGTGTTAAAATTTATACTTTTAAATTATTTATGGTTTATGTGAATTAAAAATGCTTGATCTTTTTCAACTATGTAAAAATAAGATATATTTACAAACAGAAATTGTGGATGTCACAGGTTTGGATGTTTTTGGGCAGCAACCAGTAAAGAAACAACAAGAATGCATCTGCCCAAGCTGTGCACGCACTCTTGCAGCTAATAGATTTGCACCACACCTTGAGAAGTGTATGGGAATGGGAAGAAACAGCAGCAGAATAGCTAGCCGAAGGTTTGAGAATAAATTATTTTCAATATATACTTCTTACAAGCTATTACCTCTCTAAATAGATTTAAATTAATGAGATAGTAAAATTGTTATAAAGTATTTTTTAATACAGATTGGATTGCAAAAAATAAAAATTGCTTTAAAATAGGTTTTGTATCAGGAAAAAACAATTTTTTCTTTGTCTACAATGAAAAGTTCATTGAAATTGAGTGAAAAATAACCTTATTGTTTAATATAATCCTGTTTTTTTTTTTAAATGGAAGCCAAGTGTGAAGAGGAATTGCTTTACTCCATATGGAAATTCCATTTCTGCAAATAATGAAGGAAGTTGGAACATCTCTGAGTGTTATTTACAGAGTCAAAACCAGTTTAAAAGAACAAGGGATGTTCAAAATATCAAATGTAAGCCAGGGTTTCAGTTGCAATACCCACACAAGTCAGTGTTATCAAAAGGTAGATTGAAAGAAATCCCATTGGGATGTCAAAAGACCTCAATGTTTCTGAAGCAATAATTAGAAGGGTTATCAAAAAAAGTTTGTGCTTTTTTTTGTGTGTTTGTGATCATTGACCACAACCAAAATTTTTCTTCTCAGCTGAACTAACTGCTTTAACACCAAGAAGAAACCAAGAAACTCCCTGATGCCATCTGATCAGTCCAGAAATCTAAGCATTCTGCACAGGTCTTGGCTTTTGGACTTATTGCCTCTTTAAGAGAAAATATGCCACTGTCATTCTTCAGAAAGGGTTGAGGATGGATGCTAAAGAGTATCTGGGGCAGGTTTGGAAGACTTCCTTCCTTGGACGGTTGCGACCTTGTCTGGCTTACTAGAAGTTCTCTTTGTTCATGATAGTACTCCCTGTCATATGGCAAAACTGCAAACCTGGGCATCCAAGACCATGAATTTTTAGCCAAACCACATTTCTCAGTGTAAATCTATACTGAGGCCAGGGCCTGTATTTGTCAGCATTCTAGCAGCACCCTCAAGGCTTTCATCTTCAAAAAGTGGATTGAAATTCTAGAGTTATGTCAAAGCACTGTGCTCAAAGTTCTAACCCAGGGTTGAAGCTGTTTAAAAATTGTCATTTTTTGCAATGCAATCTTTTTCAAAATTTAAAAAAAATTGATCTAATGAATTTTGATCTTTTTAATGACAAAAAAATTGAAATCCAATTTAAACACAATTGAAAAAAAGCACTATTCCAATATTTTTTTATTAGTATGTCAGTACTCTCAAGTTTTGATATTAAAACACTGAGTATTAATATGCCTAATGCTACAGCTGACACTACTCAGAAATCTCAGAAGGATTGTTTTTTTACATATTGTTTATAATTTCTAAATGAACAATTTCTATTGAAAGTGAATTTTCATATCTAGACTTCAAGCAACAGGTCGTATGGATGACTTTGATGTGGAGAATGATTTAGATTATGATTGGAATTATGAAGTTGAACAAAAAAGTATTTTTTTAAAGTTTTTAAAATCGTTATGCTACTTGGTATATGTTGATTTATCTCAAAGTTTATTTACTTCAAATTTATTTCAGGTAAAAAGATTAAAAGAGATAGAGACACGAAGGTTAATTTTCTTTTTTTAACTTTTTCTTATTTTATCTTTTTTTTCCTTTTATTGTCAGGAAGTCATAATTTTTCACTAAGCATTTTTTTCAACGAAACATTTTTTTTTAACTTAAATAGAGAGGATTGCTTTAGTGAGGACAAAAAATAATATTTTATCCTCACTAAAGCAATTCTCTATATTTAATTAGTAAAATTCTGTTAATAAGTTTCAAATAATAAAGATCTTTTAACAAAAATAACCTTTTTGTATTTTTATTTATGCTAAATGATTTTTAAGAAAAATTATTTCACACCATTTTATATCAGTGATGACACTTTCATTAAAAAATAAAAGTAAATTTGGCTTTGAAAAACATCAAAGCATAAATGAAGGTAAAAAAGAGAGTAATTTGCTGATTTATTATTAAACTGTGTACACATTTTCTTTGTTAATTTACGATCTTTATTAATTGAGCAATCTATTGCAATATTTTCAACTTAGTTGAGAAATGTTTTGCAATGTTTAAAGCAGTAACTTTAAACCTTATGACTACAACAATTTATGCAAAAATATTTTGAAGCATTTTTTTGATAGTTTGTAACATAAATAACAGAACAGTTTAGATAATTATCTTTTTTTTTTTTTATTCTTTAGGTATCTTCTTCACCAAAAAGGAATAAATACAGAAAAGGTAAACTCACCATGACTAACAATATATCATAAGTAAAAAACTTCACCAGAAAAATGGTAAAAAAAGGTTCAGGTTTTTTACGAGTAAAGATTCTCTTTCTCTTTGTTTGGAGTTTGTGATTTGTCTTTCTTAGTAGTTTTTTATTGGTTGCTGTCTTTCTTAATATTTTATTAGTATTTTATTAGTACTTATTAGTATTTTATTAGTATTTTATTAGTATTTTATTGGTTGCTTTCTTAGTATTTTATTGGTTGCTTTCTTAGTATTTTATTGGTTGCTTTCTTAGTAGTTTTTTATTGGTTGCTGCAAAAGCCATCAATGTTTTCTTTTTTAGGTGAAACTATTGGTCTTTCATCACTTGCTACCCAAGTAAATGGCATTTCTCGTCCTGACACACCTTGTTCCACTCTCAGTGGAGAACTTATTGGTGGTATTAAGGTAGTAAACATATCTGCTTGTAAAGATTTCCATGTTTACACAATTTTTCTGGAGACAAAACACTGTAAAACTTCTATCTTTGACATATTAATTTTTATTTTTGATGCTGTAGTTGTATTCTGATAAATCAATTCTATAGTATGGCTGTTTTCTGATTGGTCTATTCTTTATTTTAAACATGATTTTCCATCATAATGTGTAAAGTTAAATTCTTGATAAAAGTGTATTCAAAGTCATTTTTTTACAAGAAATATACTTAGGTTTTACAAATAAGTCAACAATATAATATGTTAAAAATTTTAAATTTTTTTTTTCATAAATGCTTTTCAAAAACTAATGTGATATTTTTAGAATGGGCCTACTATTCAAGCTTTAGAATCTCTTGGCCAAGGTAAGTTGTTTAAGTTGTTTAAACTTTGACATTTAAAAATTGAATATTTTTAGGTGTTTATGTTGGTTTATCTTTTAAGTTTTGAGTTCTGATGCAGCATTTTACCTATAATTTGAATATATTAGGCATTAGGCATGAGTTTCACATTAAAAAGTTCACAAATAATTTCATTACATTTTTAAAAGTTAATCCATGAGGGTTTTTAACCACTTTTCTTTTTCACTTTTATTTTATAGAAGAAAAAGTTGCACTATTAACTCAGGTAGGCTTTTACAGTAGTTTCAATGAACAATTTTGTTTTGCTTTGAAACATGTATGGCTCTTCATTTTGTGTTTAATGTCATTTTTGTTGTGTTGTATAAAACAAGGCTCTAATCAATCCAGATGTCAATCCTGTAACCTGCTACAGAGTTACAGAGTTTTGCAAATATTTGCAGGCTGCATTTAATGGGCTTGTAAATGTGAACCGTTAAAAAAGGCAATTCTATAAGTAAATGGTTTTTCCTAAAAGTTTATTAAGATTTAGCAAAATAACATTAAAATTTTAAATTTTGACTTAAATTTTTTAATTAACCATAAAATGTCAATAGTTCGTTCCAGAAGCAATTCTTATTGTACTGTTAGAAAAGCTTCAAATCATTAAATCTGGGTTTTATAAAACTCCGCTGTGAAAAAGAAACAAAAGAGTACGCCCTTTTGATTAATTAATTTGATTTATTTACAGACATGTGGAGCCATTTCAGAACACACTGGGAAAATGTGTACAAGGTAACTAAACTAAATTTATTTTGTAATTTATTTTTATTATGCTTTGATTAAGTTGTCCACTTTTCGTGCATGTTTTGCGTGGATTTTGATGTTCTTTTTTTTATTCTTTTTTTTTTTTTTTTAGGACTGGAAAGTGTGTACAGCACACAGATGAACAGAGAAGAAGCGTTAGAGATCTGCTCCTTGGTAAAAATTTTATTTAAATTCGTTCAAATGATTTTTTTTTTTTTCTATTGTTTAGCTTTTTAACTGACTCCGTTTTCGGATTTAAAGTTGATGTTTGGTGTTTTATCATACTCAGATGTTTGATGAAAATTTTATTTTTTAAAACGTCCCTCACGTTCCATCGGCCAAACTTGTATCTAAATTACCCATCTAATGCAATGTCTGATGCACTCTGGGAATTCAATGTTTCTTCAATAACTTTTTTTCGTTTTTTCTCAGGTGATGTGGATGACATTCCGTGGCCAACGAGTATGCGCCCAGATAGGTATGTCCAAGCAAAAGTATACAACATTCTCTAAATGTTAAACAGAAGATTTTTTTAAAAAACAAAGTCGATTGTGTTGCAACAAAAGCTTTATTGAATAAGGTGGTTGTTAAGATCGATCCTAAGCAATGATAAATTGTTAATTTCAAAGCTCGTTTTTTGAACACTATGTTAACGGGGTGTATGATCGTGAGAACGACGAGACGTTTTTTTTATTTCTCGTTATATTTTTTTAGTTCTACTCTCGACCAAGATGATATACATGTTGGTGAGTGTGACCAAGACAAGTGTCTCATAATTGTTAATATCTTCATCAGTGTAGTTGAAATTTAATGCTCTAACTTTCTTCTTTTTTCTAGCGATTTGTAAATTTTAAGATATTTTTAGATATTTTAGATATTTTTCGCAATTGTTTCAGATGTTGACGGATACGAGGATATCGACGGAGGCGCGCTTCTTAGAGAGCTAACGCCGTAAGTTATGAAGTTATTTCACTCCCATAAAAATCAATTTTTACATCTATTTTCAACCTTGATTATCTTTTATAAATTTTAAGGTTGCCTTGGGAACAAGATTCGAACATATCTACGGGCTCTGAATCAACCACCGCTTCCATACGTAAGCTTTTTATTTTTTTTTTGCGCTTTAATCTCTTAGGACATTTTCATACCTAAATCGAAGAATTAACAAATCGTTACTCTTGCAGATACGTCACCTATAGTTAAGAAAAAGACATTAAACACCAGGAAAAACCGATTTCGTTGATCTATTATATCTCGTGAGATATCATGTAGGATAAAAGGTAGTGTTCAGCTAGGAAGTATTGGTTGAGAATCGTTTCTGTGGAAAAAACGCGAGAAATAAAATAAGATGAAGACCGATAACTTTTAATATCGTGTAAACAGTCGTTTAAAATAATGTTTTATTTACATGACTCGCTTTTGAGCAAACAGAGTTATGAGCATTAGAAGATAATGTTAAAAATTAAAGTTCATTAAAAAAATTTTTTTTTAATACGTTGTTTTAGAATTTTTACAATGTGTTAGGAATAGTGTCACCAAAGTATTTTGATCTTTTACTCATTAAAATAAAATTCTGTAGTTTTAAAGCGATTATCGTGTCATTCTAATAAAAGCGATTATGTGTCATTCTAATAAAGGAACATATATTTCCCTATATTAGATAAACAGTAGGAAATTCCCGTGTGGAACTAAATGAAGGAAACATTTGCTTTTAAATAATCAAGTAAAACGAGTTAACCCTTTCACCGTCGGCGGCTCCTATAGGAGCCAGCAGTTTGGTCAGACTTTTTTATTAATAAAACCGGATTGAAGCAATCATGTTTGATTTTAAAGGGTTAAGAATGTAGTTTGCTGCAGTCTTTTACATTAAGAGTGTGCGAATAAAAATTTTGTCTAAAAAATGTCTTCAATATGTACTAGTTTCAAGAAAGTCCGCTCGCCGGCAGTGAAAGTGTTAAATGTTACCATTACAATGTTCTACGAAAACTTAATTATTGGATGGCGGAGCCGGTTTAGTGATACGTTGCTCACTGTGATAACCATATTTGCTGTCAAAATCCTTGCAGTTTATTGCATTTCCCTAATATTCCTACTAAATACTTTGGCGAAACTACGATGAACCTTAACAAATCCATATTCTTGGCATTCTCTACTAATACCCACTCACTTTCGTTTAAAATTCGAAGAATTAATTTTAAATGGCAGTCATTTTGTAATGCAAAGTAACGTATATGATACCATTGATGAGACGCTTTCTGAACCATGTTAAATTTTAAACTGATTCGTAGGTATTTAATAGGGTCTTGAATTCGCCCATATTGAGTAAACATCACTTTGAACGAAATCTTTTCAAAATGGTGACTTTTCATAACTATTGAAGTTTTTCAACAAACATTCAAGTATCACTTAAGTTTGTTCTAATTATTGCTTTCTCATACCTCAGTTCCGATTGATTAGAAGCTTTCTTTCTATACGCCGTAAACCAAACAACACCAAATAAGTTGAAACAGTAGCACTTTTTAACATTTAAATCGGTGATAATATAAAACAAGTAGCTGTATTCAAACTCGGCCCTGATAGACATACGTTTCAAACGAAAGCCTCCAAATGCTGAATGTTTATTATTACTGAAGTTCTTCACCAAGTTATTCAAGTATCACTTAACAAATGTTCATTCAAAATAGCACTCGCGCTGTTCCTTGCGTTAAGCGCGCACAGAAATTACGAGAAGTTCAAAACGCACAGAATGTATATAAACAATTAAGTTATTCAAACCGTTCATTTACATATAAATAAAAAAAAGAGATAATTTGGCTAATTCATTTGTTTTACTTTTTGACCATTTTTATTAGTTGCTCTGTGCTCAAGCTCTTTGGACGTTCAATAGGCAAACCAAATACGCGATCCCATATAAGTGAGGATAACACACCGAGAGCACGAGAAACTCCAAACAATACTGTGTAATAATTCATCTCTGTCAAACCGAAGTACTAAAATATACAAGAGCATTTTAAATAGAAAGTTCGTCTCGAGTACTTTACATATTGTTCATTTAAAGTTAGCATCTGATTTTTTAGAAAGGTTCTTACCTGCAGCAACACTCCAGAATGTGCATCAACGTTAGGCCATGGATTTGCAACTTTACCGAGAGCAAGCAACTCATTTGGAACAACGTCGTAGACCATACCAACAATCTTAAATAGAGGATCATTAGGGAGATGCTTCAGAGCAAATTCACGTTGGCACGTGTAACGAGGATCAGTTTTTCGAAGTACAGCATGCCCGTAACCTGGAATTACCTGAAGAAAAATCACTCTTTTTTTATCTGTTATTTTGACTTGTTTTTAACAGTAACAATCAAAGCAATAAAAATCAAGCTTACTGAAGTCTCCAAAGTTTTACGAATGTATTGTAACATCTGTTCTTTTGAAACATCGTAACCAATGTCATCAACTAATTTACGCAGCCATATTAAAACTTCCTAAAAGATTTTTTTTGAACTTGGGTTTGAAAACTTTGAAAAAACCATGGTAACAACTTGGTATATAAAAACAATATGCTAATTTATTAGTTACAAGAAAGATTTAAGTTATAAAATTTAACATTGAAGTACAGAAAAATAAAAACATTCGTTGGATTAAGTAAACAACATAAATTCTAGTTGTTTTTTTTACCTGAGTAGCAAGACCATGGAGAGGGCCTGCCAACCCACACATACCAGCAGAAAGTGATAGATATGGATCAGATAGAGCACTGCCTACCAGGTGAGTTGCATGAGCACTAACATTGCCACCTTCATGGTCACAGTGGATAACTAAATATAATCGCATGAGCTCTGTAAAATCAGGATTATTGAATCCCAACATGTTTGCTAAGTTTGAGCTCCAATCTTTAGATGGATCAATAGGAGAAACTTTTCCATCTCGATACAAGTTCCTGTAAATACATGCTGCTACAACTGGAAGTTTGCTTATCAAATCCATCGAGTCTTCAAAAGCATACTATGGACAAATAACAAAATGGTTTAGAACACAAAAAACTATGCAACATGCAAATAACATTTAAGAAACAGAGCTCTGAATATAACATACCATCCAGTAATCAGACTTTGAAACACCTTTTGAGTAAGCTTGTGCAAATTTACTATCCTTGTTCAGGGCAGCAATAGCAGCAGCAAACTGTGTCATTGGATGAAGGTCTTCAGGAAAATTATTAAGCATCATCACTACATGTTGAGGAAGTTCTGCACGGGATGCCCAATCTTTTGAAAGGGAGTCAACCTACCAATATATTAATTTTCTTTTAAAAAGAAAGATTTAACATGTTGAACATGAATGAAAAATCCACAATAAGCTGTTAATAGTATCATTCAATACCTTTGTAAAACGAATGGAAGACTTTGAAAAAATTTAAAAATATATATATTTTTAAAATTTTGATAACTATATTTTCTCATAAAACTATAGCACCTTTAGAGCCATCTTATACCTGAGCTTTGGTTGGAACTTCACCAGTACAAAGAAGCCAAAATATTCCCTCAGGCAATGGTTCAGATCCTCCAACAGCAGTTGGTAACAACTGACAAGAAAAAAGCTCACTTTAAATAAAATGAATTTTATAAATAAATCAATTTATGAATTAAATCAAAACAACAACAAAAACTCACTTTTTGACATTCAGGAATGCTATAGCCTCTAAAACGAATGCCCTATCATGAAAATAAAGATCTCTTAATAGTTGTTGATCATTTGAAATCAAAAACTTTAAACACACCATGACAGTATCTTAAATACTTTCAAGCTGGAAACCTAATATTTAGTTTAAGTTTTTACCTCTTCAGGGTCAAGTACAGAGGTTTCAGTAACCAAGCCTTTTATACTCCTCATACCACCATAAATCTAAAAAAAAACAAACACTTCAAACCATCTCAAAAACAAGGTAACCTTTTGTTTTCAAAAGAAAACAAGGCTTCAGATCTTACCATCCCTACAGTCACTTCACCTATCTTTGCGTTGGCATATTCCTTGCGAAATTCTGCAACTTCTTTTCTTTTATCAGGAATGATCTCTTGTAACCTTGTGAACTATAATTAAAAGTAATTTCTAACACACCTTGAAATTATAAGGAGTAGTTTTATTCAAGAATATTTCATAATCAAAAAAATTAAATGAAACTACATGAAGTGAATTGAAGACTAAATAGAAAAAATCACAGATCTTTTTCACATTTACATCCTTTTCATCATATACTAGTGCTCTTCTAATTTTTCTGATAATATTCAAGTAAAAAAAAAAAAAAAAAACACTTTTATCAGCCACATTGAAGGATTTAAAAGCATTTAACATTAAAGACCACTGAAGTCTTCAAACACAAAATTTAGTTTTTCTCTAAAAAGTATAAAAAGTGTACAAAAAAGTATAAATAGCGGACTGTGGGTCTTCCCTGCAGTTTTTCAATTGAAATATTTAGTAAAATCAAAAAATTACATTTTAATTAAAAAGAGCATTAAATATTTATTAAATTGTTACTCTTTCTTTAAGGAGTTTTTAAGTACTTAGTGTTTTACAGTTTCCAAAAATAGCTAAAAGAAAAATAGCAATATGCAGAAAGATTTCATTTACCAATTGCTTGATAAAAAAAGCCTAGATCTTAAAAGTAAGGGATCAATTTTTTATATCCTGAAAAATATTTTAAAAGACAACTCTATGATGTTATTTTTCTACTCTTACATTACCTTGAAAACAAAAACATCTGTTATATGAAAAATAATCAATATTGTTTTTTTCATTCTGACTTTATATAGGATTGAAATTAATATTTACTAACATACCAACTCAGAAGACTGAACTTGAGTTGATAGACAACGGGCAGCAGAAAAACGACATAGCTGTAAAATCTAAATTAAATAAATTGCAGAAAGAGGTTATTCATTTCTTAGGTTAGAGGTTATTATGAAAATAGTAAAAATTATCAAAAAACATTTATCATAATTAAAGTATGAGGATCACTTTTTGATTTTGTCAGCCACAGAAAAACTTAAACCAACTTCAATTAACAAACCAATACACCCCTTAGTTAAAACATTTACTTGTAGACTTTATTCTTAGCCATCTTAGGGACTCCATTCTTTATTTACTATTGCAAATAATTTACACACAAAAACAACTGAAAACTTAAAATAAATTTGTCATGTAAAAAAATGGCGGAAAATAATTCTTTTAAAATGCAAAATTTCAGACAGCATACATGAAAAAAAAAAAAAAAAAAAAAAAAAATCATTATAAAACATATATGCTTCTCGCTTATCAACTTTCACCTTGATTAGACCATTAACAATAATTATTTCCTTGGGGAAATTGGGAACACTTTGATCTCGACAGCTAAGCGTTTTTAATTTAAGTAAAACCAACAAATTTAAATTAACTGAAAACGAAATAAGTGTCGTGAATATTAAGTTGCTGTAATTTACAAATATTAAGAAAAAGTTAGCTCATTTTTTTGAGACATCAAAAAAATTCTCACCGATTTAAAATTTTTTAATGTCTTGGTGTGTTGGATGTTCATTCTTGATGTTTTAATCGAATCACCCAGACGCTAAAAAATTTACTTCACAGTGGAGTTAGAGTTCGACAAGAAATAACAAACAAAGCTCATAAAACTAAATACAGCTTTGCATCTGCTGATATAACCTGCAGTCTGTAATTTATTAATCTTACACGCTAATACGCTATGCGACAATTTTAAAAAAAATTTCTAAGATATTTTGAATAAAATGAACGTGTATAATAATGGTTTACCTCAAACAGCCGAATCAAATAGCAGTTTAAAAATAGAATATTACACCATAATTTCCATTTACGAATGAGCTTATCATTTTTCTTATTATAAAAATACCAGAACTCGGTTCAGAAAAGTTGTCTCCCCCCCACTTCCATCATTTGCTCTTTTTGTCAATAGATTACAAAACATGTTATAATACATAAAATAAATTGATACAAAACATGTTACGGAGTGGTGTAAAGAGGGCGTAAGGGTCTATTATGCCTCTGGGGCCACTCATAGAGGGGAGCCAATTGGTCCCTAAGACAAATAAGGCTTTCCGGAATTATTACGGAAATATATATATATATATACACACACACACACACACACACACACACACACACACACACACACACACACACACACAGTGCTGTAAATAAGATTTAGCCCACTTATTAAAACACTTTTTTTTAAACATATTTTGAATAATAGCTTCTGATTATTTTTTATATAAAATGATGTCTTATTTCAAACAGTACTAAGCACTATTTTAACAAACAAAAGCAATATTTATCAAAATATTAAATAGTTTGTTGTATTTAGATATCAAACGTGTTTATTTTCTTTATAAGTTGAACTGAACCAATTCGTATGAGCTTTTTTGGTTTTTGGTTTGTTCTTATTAATTGTTGTCAAGGCTTCATATGAGATGATAGTACAGTTTATAAAGACATTTCATAGATATTGTGCCCTTATTATTTTTCTCAATGAAAAAGAGCTTTTCTCAATGAAAAATTAGCCAAAAAACAAAATATATAAGGGCAGAGATTTTAGAGGAATTATAAAAAAACTTAAAAACACGGGATCTCTAGAGGATAAAACTCGAAGTGGAAGATCTCCAAAGCTTACAAAACATGACATTAAGTTTTTTAAAAATGTGTCTCTGCGAAATCGGAAAAAAAACCTCCAGTAAACTGCTCCAGAACTTTCAAGCTGTNGGCTGGAAACCTAATATTTAGTTTAAGTTTTTACCTCTTCAGGGTCAAGTACAGAGGTTTCAGTAACCAAGCCTTTTATACTCCTCATACCACCATAAATCTAAAAAAAAAAAAAACACTTCAAACCATCTCAAAAACAAGGTAACCTTTTGTTTTCAAAAGAAAACAGGGCTTCAGATCTTACCATCCCTACAGTCACTTCACCTATCTTTGCATTGGCATATTCCTTGCGAAATTCTGCAACTTCTTTTCTTTTATCAGGAATGATCTCTTGTAACCTTGTGAACTATAATTAAAAGTAATTTCTAACACACCTTGACATTTTAAGGAGAAGTTTTATTCAAGAATATTTCATAATCAAAAAAATTAAATGAAACTACATGAAGTGAATTAAAGACTAAATAGAAAAAACCACAGATCTCCAATTTCACAATTTTTCACATTTACATCCTTTTCATCATATACTAGTGCTCTCCTAATTTTTCTGATAATATTCCAGCAAAAAAAAACACTGTTATCACCCACATTGAAGGATTTAAAAGCATTTAACATTAAAGACCACTGAAGTCTTCAAACAAAAAATTTAGTTTTTCTCTAAAAAGTATAAAAAGTGTACAAAAAAGTATAAATAGCAGACTGTGGGTCTTTCCTGCAGTTTTTCAATTAAAATATTTAGTAAAATCAAAAAATTACATTTTTATTTAAAAAGGCATTAAATATTTATTAAATTGTTACTCTTTCTTTAAGGAGTTTTTAAGTATTTAGTGTTTCACAGTTTCCAAAAATAGCTAAAAGAAAAATAGCAATATGCAGAAAGATTTCATTTACCAATTGCTTGGTAAAAAAAGCCTAGATCTTAAAAGTAAGGGATCAATTTTTTATACCCTGAAAAATATTTTAAAAGACAACTCTATGATGTTATTTTTCTACTCTTACATTACCTTGAAAACAAAAACATCTGTTATATGAAAAACAATCAATATTGTTTTTTTTCATTCTAACTTTATATAGGATTGAAAATAATATTTACTAACATACCAATTCAGAAGACTGAACTTGAGTCGATAGACAACGGGCAGCAGAAAAACGACATAGCTGTAAAATCTAAATTAAATAAATTGCAGAAAGAGGTTATTCACTTCTTAGGTTAGAGGTTATTCATTATGAAAATAGTAAAAATTATCAAAAAACATTTATCATAATTAAAGTATGAGGATCACTTTTTGATTTTGTCAGCCACAGAAAAACTTAAACTTCAATTAACAAACCAATACACCCCTTAGTTAAAACATTTACTTGTAGACTTTATTCTTAGCCATCTAAGGGATTCCATTCTTTATTTAGTATTGCAAATAATTTACACACAAAAATAACAACTGAAAACTTAAAATAAACTTGTCATGTAAAAAAATGGCGGAAAATAATTCTTTTAAAATGCAAAATTTCAGACAGCATGCATGAAGAAAAAAAAATCATTATAAAACATATATGCTTCTCGCTTATCAACTTTCACCTTGATTAGACCATTAACAATAATTATTTCCTTGGGGAAATTGGGAACACTTTGATCTCGACAGCTAAGCGTTTTTAATTTAAGTAAAACCAACAAATTTAAATTAACTGAAAACGAAATAAGTGTCGTGAATATTAAGTAACTGTAATTTACAAATATTAAGAAAAAGATAACTCATTTTTTTAAGACATCAAAAAAATTCTCACCGATTTAAAATTTTTTAATGTCTTGGTGTGTTGGATGTTCATTCTTGATGTTTTAATCGAATCACCCAGACGCTAAAAAATTTACTTCACAGTGGAGTAAGAGTTCGACAAGAAATAACAAACAAAGCTCATAAAACTAAATACAGCTTTGCATCTGCTGATATAACCTGCAGTCTGTAATTTATTAATCTTACACGCAAAACGCTTTACGACAATTTAAAAAAAAAATTCTAAGATATTTTGAAAAAAATGAACGTGTTAATAATGGTTTACCTCAAACAGTTAAATCAAATAGCATTTTAAAAATAGAATATTACACCATAGTTTCCATTTACGAATAAACTTATCATTATTTCTTATTATAAAATGCCAGAACTCGGTTCAGAAAAGTTGTTTCCTCCCCACTTCCATCATTTGCTCTTTTGGCCAATAGATTACAAAACATGTTATAATACATATAATAAATTGATACAAAACATATTACGGAGTGGTGTAAATAGGGGGTAAGGGTCTATTATGCCTCTGGGGCCACTCGTAGAGAGGAGCCAATTGGTCCCCAAGACAAATAAGGCTTTCCGGAATTATTACGGAAATATACATATATACATATATATATATATATATATATATATATATATATATATATATATATATATATATATATATATATATATATATATATATATATATATATATATATATATATATATA
>QPEY01000064.1:610398-621577 GCA_014706445.1 Hydra viridissima
GTTGAATTCTTTTTTGCTCGACACGCGAACACAAAACTTTTGTAACGAATTTCTCATCTATTTAAAGTGCCAAAATGGAAGATTTTAGTGTTCATTTTGAAATGTGAAACAAAAAGAAAAAAAAAGAATAATACATAAAAATTCAATCTAATACTTAACAGCTACTTAACAGCTATTAAAGTAAGTTGGTACAGCATTAAGATATATTCATTTCCTTTTTACGTATAGTGCTCGAACCTCTGGGCAGGAATGATCCCCACTTTCGACCGTTCGTTTTAAGTTTTGTAGTTAGAATAGTAATCACGTGAAATTATTATCTTGTTAATTACTTTAAGCCATTTAGTTGCTAATATAATTATTATAGTAATTTGCTAATCAGTTGACCCTCTTGTGTTTGAATTTAAAGATGTGGCAATCTTTCCTCCAAAACATAGACTCAAATAAATCAAAATAAAAACAAAAAGTTTTTTTTTAATAAAACTTCTTATATAAATGATATTGTAACCAATACATAAGATGTTTTGGTAGAAAAAAGTAACTTTCCTGAAGAATGGTATTTCTCTAGGATGTACCCAAAAAAAAATCTGCAACGTAAAAAATAAAAAATAAAAAAAAAAAAAAAATCAATTAGACCTTAATTACTAAACTCATTCGCAAAATTTGAAAAAAAAAACGACGAAAAAATCAAAAACAATACAGCGAATGCTTTAAAATAATGTTAAGAACACCTTTCTCTAAGTCGATAAATAGCCCAATACAAAAATATTTGTACAACCGGTACAAACAGAAACGACCCTGCCAACACAAGTCCCACAGTTTCATATGGTGATTTATCAAAATTCATGATGGGGTAGATAACAAGTTTGGTTATTTTAGTATAAACTATGTTGAAAACACTGTAAAGTATAAACACAGTTGATGGATACACAAAATGAAGCACTCGAACAGGTATTTTTGTAAATGCGTGATCTATAATGAGCCAAACAAGCATGAGGAGGTGTCTGTCGATGTTTAAAAACCAACCAAGGCTACTTGAGATATCATTATCATGCCGAAAGAGCAGTAACCAATAAATTAATGTAACATCAACTGATAGGTTCAAAGCAATTGCAGAAAGAAACCAGTGAACTTTGTTTATCATTGATAAATTTTCTTTAACCTGGTCGCTCCTTTTGGTTCGTAAAGAAACAAGACTCACTCTTTTCGTACAGTTTTCTTCTATACCTGAAATAATTGAATCTACAGTAAATCCGTTTTTAAGGTGGCTCTCAGCGTTACTATTAACAACATCTTCAATTACGAAATCGTTACTTGAAACGATAGGCTGTTCGAAATGACTTATCTTTCCACTATTGTCACGAAATAATGCTAAGCAGCTGACAATAAGCGCAGATACAAAATACAAAAACACGAAAATGTAATTTATGCTCGTCATATATATAAGCCATTTTAATGGACGACCCTTCCAGGACATGCTTAGCGTAGTCATAAATAAGAGATACGTTGAGATGATCAATCGGTAGACCAATACAAAAGAAGGCTTTATACATGGTACCTATGTAAAGTAGAAACACGAATGCAAATATACACATCAAAATAAAACACACTAAAATAAAACAAATGTTTCATACGATGAGCTTTTCAAATATATTTATATTATTCTTGACACATTTTTTACACGAGTGCATTCCCCCGGGAATAATTTGGTTTAGAAAAATAGTTTTATTTGATATTTGCTGAAACCACACCTGATCGACACTTAGGGATGAATATTTTTACAGTTGAACCGAAGAGTAATCTAAAATGATTTTCCATACAAAATAAGACTTAAAGAAATTATTTTTTCCGAATAGGGATGGCTCTTTTACTTCCTTTTTTTTACTTACTCAAGTAAGCTTTTATGAAAAAGTAAATTGCTTATATATTTGTAAACGTTTAAAAATTATTTAAATTTACTTTTAAAAGTAATTTACTTTTACAAAACAAATTTTATTTTGTGAAGAAAGGTGAATTTACTTTCAAATTTAAGTTATGTAAAAGTAGATTACATAAAAAAGTAATTAAAATTTTTATGTAAATTTGAGTCAAATGGAAAAGTAATTTACTTTTACACTTAAAAGTTAATTACTTTTTTAAAATTGCATTACATAATATAATTTTACCTCAAAATGTAACTTACTTTTACATTTAAAAAGAATTTATTTTTAAAAAAGATATATTACTGTAATTGTAAAAAAAATAAAGCATTTTAAAATAAATTATAAATAAGTTACATGCTATCAAATGTAGATAAAATTTACTTATATAATTAGTTTTCCTAAGTAGACATGTGTTATTTATAACTAAAATGAAATGTCTATTAAAAGTAAATTACATAAAATTACTTTTGATTACTTAAGTTTACATTTTAAACAACTTTTAGTTACAATTTAAAGTAATCTATACTTAAAAAGTAAGTAAATTTACTTTTGGTCGACATTTTCTTTGAAAGGATATTGTATGAGAGAGTAAAATGCAGTGAAATAAAACTTGCAGTAAAGCTTAGTTATAAGGCGAGCACCGTAATAATTTTGTTTAATTTTTTCAACAACAATGACTGGAAAAATAGACAAAAAAAAAAAAACAACATCTAAAAGACCTTTATTTGGAACGCAAGATTTTATCAACATACATCGCTGGAAATGTTTGCCTTTATCTGAAACACGCCAACTGTTGTAGCAAGACGTCTATCTGGTGACAATATTACATATTTAGGTATGTTTGTAAATTTTACTTAAATATTAAGATGAACTTGCGAATGAAAACAGAAAGGTCAAAGAAAGTACATGACCCAGAATAAATACTTGCTGTATAATCATGTATTTGTATCAGTCTTTAATTTGCGTTGATACTTGAAATATATTTTTATAAACTATTGTTTGTACTGTAGGTTCGAACTCTGATACCGGCGATGATCAAGTTATAAAATCAGTCCGTAGAATAAAAGCATTGCCAATTAAGACCCTATTTTCATTTGTTGCCAACATTAATAAGTATGTTTGTTTGATGTACCCGGAGAATGGAAACCTTGTATGTGGGCCTGAACCAAATCTGAGAAAACATATCTTTCATGTTCATAAAAAATCTTTTTATATGAACATGAAAAATATGTACCTTTACAATTCTCAAAAAAAAATTACTCGTTCAAGATAAATTAGTTAGGATGCAGAACAAAGATGAAATAGATGAAGCTGTAATAAACTGCTTTATCCAAGATGGCTGTCCTTTTAACGATTTTCATAAACCTGGTATGCAACACCTTCTAAACACTCTTGCTCCACTTTACAAACCGCCTCATCGAAAGACAATGACAAAACGATTGAGAAAGTAATACTATCTATACAAGAACGATCTTAGAGCTAAACTTAAGTCAGTTACCCATATTGCCCTAGCAACCGAAAATATATCGTCGGCTTGAAATGCACGATGTAAACAATCAAGTAAAAAATGCGTGTACTTATGAAACGGAAAACGTGAGCTCGGATGATGATAACAGTAGCGAGGAGGAAGAAGAATCAACAAATGAAAATATTAGTAAGTTATCTAACTTTTCATCCATCATTTTATTTGGGTTAAGAAAAACTTTAGCTCTTGTTAAAAGGTCTTCAATATTGCAATCATTTGTTTTTGATGAGATTAAGAAACAGGGGCTAAAAATAAATAACTTATCGTCAGATTTTCATGTACGTTCGAACTCAACTTTTTTAATGATTAGTAAGATAATTAAAGCAAAAAATGTTTATGATAAAATTACTATAGATCCTGGTACTATAAATAGGTTAACAGAAAAACAAGTTAGTAAACTCAAAACACTAAATCTGTTATCAGAAGATTGGTAGTTCCTAGAAATTTTACACTATAATCTTGCGCCATCCTTTGAAGCAACTAAACTTCTCTCTACTAGAAATTTTCCAACACTTTCCTCGGCCAAATTTGTCCAAAATGCATGAATGAACTTTCTTGAAAATGAATCTTCAGCTAAATGTTTTTTTTTGTCGCAATCATCTTCTTTGGTCGAGAAATAAAACTTGTTATGAAGCAGTCTTCTCAAGTTTATGAAGCTATACTTTATTAAAAAGATATCTCCAAAACAAAAGTTACAAATTTGCTAGCATGTTTCTTTGATCCGAGAACTAACGAGTGTCTTACAGAAAAAGAATATCAGGAAGCAGAAAGTAAACTGTTGAAAACATTTTCAAATACAATACTCCGACAATATCCTCGTTTATAAACACTTGTTTGCAAAATGACCAAAACCAGCCGAGAAGTGATTAGTTATAAAATATTATTTTTTTTTAAATTGAAATATATTTAAACTTATGTAAATAATTTTTTAAAGTGCTATTATAAAAAGATTTGCATATAGACAAATATTTTTACTCATTTTCATTTTTTGAAGAGACAGATTCAGATGTTCGATTCAAACTTCAAGATTCACTTGAACAGCCTGTGAACCACAAAAATGGATTTTCTAAACTTACAACATTGTGCGGTGTCAATCTATGCGTAGAAAAAACACAATTAAAGCGAAATATCAAAGAAGATTTGTCTTTTTTCAATGTACGCTTTAAAACAAAATATTGGAAATTTGATGAATTTTGGTTCAAATATGAAAAAGATATTCAATGTTAACCTCTAAAGCAAGAGTGGTTTGTACTTCGCCAGATAGTTCGGTAGGGCCAGAATCCTCATTCAGTGTTGCTAACTTTATTCATCGAAAGGAAAGATGTAATATGAGCTCAAGAAACTAACGTTACTCAATGCTACTTAAAGAGAAGATATGATTAAACTTTAAAACTTGATATTTAATGTAACTCAGAATGGAAGTAATTCGCTTATATAGTTTGTATTTTATATTTTTATATGATGATGTGAATGAAATTTTATAGATTTTATTATGAAATATGTTTTTTAAAAATGGTAATGGGGAGTTCGGCGATTTGACAAACCAAAAATATTGTGTGATTAATTTAACACATCATAGCGTTTGTTTTAACTATTAGTTTGTTTTTTTTAAATTATTGTTTATGTAGTTCCTAAACATCCCCCACACCCCAGCGATTTATGGGGGTGTTTTTTAATTATAAGGAGCTTTTTTTTTAAGTTGTACCTAATAAGGGATATTTTTGGAAAATTTATTTGGCCATAATACTACGGGTTTATAAAATAAGTTTCAAATGGGACTCAGTGATATGGTTAATTGATGTCTTTTTCTTGCTCCAGCGATTGATTTTGTTTATAAATTGTACATTGTACATTACATTCTTAAACAAAAGCAATCAAATCTTATTTGGCTTTTATTTTGCTTTAAAAGTGTCAAAATTTTAGTTGTAATTTGTTTTAAAACACTGACTAGTTCTTTGTTTTTGTTTCAGACTTCTCATACAGTTAGAATAAATTGGTTTAGATTTTGCAATCACTTTCTAAATTTCTAATTAATATTGAGCGTGGTTCTTGTTAGTAGCGTTAAAATGGTTGTTGTTATTCAGCGTGGTTGTTAACAACAACCACGATGACCAAAATGAAAATTATTTGGGTGCATAAACCTTTACTAGAAAGTCTATCGGCCTCCCATGCCCCTGACTGAAATCGTTTTTAATCAAATAGTTTATACTTGATTTGTAATTTTTGCAAAACTTTTTGAAAGGTCCATGTCTTACCCTAAACATATTTAATAATACGCTAAACGAATTATGAAATATGCTTAGGGACGTTAGAGTTGATTAACGGCTTTAAATGAATTTTTTCCAATAATTTAAAGCTTTCACAAAAACGGAATATTTTTTTTCCTAAGTAGAATTTATTTTTTGCAACAGAATTGCTTACTGTCATTATGAGATATTCACTCTCCGCATAAAAATATACTTCTGGAAAAATGTATTTTGCACTAATTAATCTTTAAATTGCTTGATAATGTAAAAACAAACGTTGAACTTTCTTCCATTTTTTCTGGCGACAGGAAGCGAAAATGTGCGCCCACCCCACCCCCCTTCCCTTTGGCGGCCGACGCCAGTTGAGAAGTGGAAACCACTGAAGGCAACTTTTAAATCTTCTTGCATACAAAATAACTTCTGACGGCAACCGCCAGTTGCTTTCACCTTTTGATTGGCGCCGGCGTCTAAAAAAAATTTCCAGCTCCAGCCGCCAATCGGAAGGCGGTAGCTACTGTAGGTGGAGGCAAAAACATTTTGCCCGCAAAAATATTTTGGGAGGCGGACGGCAATGCTTTGCACCTCCAAAAAGAGTTCGTGTTTCGGCATTATGTTACTTTGCCGCCGGAAGGGATTATTAACGCTGATGCGTTACATCACCATAAAAAATAATTTTTGATCAAAAAACGCAATATAATGGAAGTTTGCGAAAAAGTACGCTCCGTCGGAAAAGTAACGTAGTCATGGATTGGAATGGATAGGAAGCAACCCACCATGTTTATCAAACTTGCCCCTCAATTACAAAACCCCTCCACAAAAACGGTCCGCATACATGCAGAATAATTCCTAACATTATAACCCAGAAGTACCCAATTCTCCTGAATACGGTGCTTTTCTTACAAATCAGTATGTTAAAACAACATAAAATGACTTTGTTATTTGATAAAAGTAAATAAAATAACTTACTTTTTACTTACTTACTAAGTAAAATATATTATTTCAATGGTAAAGTTTTACTTTTACTTGTAATGGTAACTAATTTTTTTTTTAAAATAGTTTTTATGTAAGTTGCCTATGTTAAGTTTTGTTCCTTTTACACATAAAAGTAATTTCATATTACAGTGTTCTTTTACTTTTTAAAGTAAAGTTTGGTTTTTTAAAATCTTATATTTAAGTAAGATTACTTTCAAAAATAATTTACTTTTACATGCAAATAGTCAATTACATTTCGATGCAAACTCTTTTTATAATTATAAATCTAAATTTCTTTTTGAAGTAAATTTCTTTCACACGGCTCACTTTTAAAAGTAATTTACAAAAAGTAAATAACTCTTTTACGTAAACTACTTTTACTTGTAAAAAAAAAAAATAATAATAACGTATTTTTAATAAGTTTTTAATAAGTTACGCATTTTTAAAATTAACTTTATGTAAGTAATTTTATATGTAATATGTTTTTTTTAAAAAAATGAATTACTTTAAAATGTACAAATATTTCATAATTTAATCTAAGTTATGTAAAGTAATTTTTGTTTAAAAGTACCGTAAAAGTGCCTAACTTTGCACAACCGTTGGTAACTTTGCACAACCGTTGGTAACTTTGCACAACAGTATGTCAAAGATGTTTTACTCTCTAGCAACTAAAAATTTGAACTACAAATGCAAATCACTTTAGCATCCGACGGTTTGTTTTATTATCAATACGAAACTCATGTAAAATAGTTTTATAAACGCGATTTCTCGCAACACGAGTCATTTTGTGTAAACATAGAAGTAGAATACAAAAATTATGTCTTAAAATTTTTATCTGTGCAGCAGATCAGAATTGAACTCAAAAGTGAATAAACTGCTTAAAGTGTTTATTATGGTATTGATTTGAAGTATACTAAGGGCGCTACTGCAGTTTCTCGCCCCCCCCCCCCTTTTTTTTNGGATGTACCCAAAAAAAAATCTGCAACGTAAAAAATAAAAAATAAAAAAAAAAAAAAAATCAATTAGACCTTAATTACTAAACTCATTCGCAAAATTTGAAAAAAAAAACGACGAAAAAATCAAAAACAATACAGCGAATGCTTTAAAATAATGTTAAGAACACCTTTCTCTAAGTCGATAAATAGCCCAATACAAAAATATTTGTACAACCGGTACAAACAGAAACGACCCTGCCAACACAAGTCCCACAGTTTCATATGGTGATTTATCAAAATTCATGATGGGGTAGATAACAAGTTTGGTTATTTTAGTATAAACTATGTTGAAAACACTGTAAAGTATAAACACAGTTGATGGATACACAAAATGAAGCACTCGAACAGGTATTTTTGTAAATGCGTGATCTATAATGAGCCAAACAAGCATGAGGAGGTGTCTGTCGATGTTTAAAAACCAACCAAGGCTACTTGAGATATCATTATCATGCCGAAAGAGCAGTAACCAATAAATTAATGTAACATCAACTGATAGGTTCAAAGCAATTGCAGAAAGAAACCAGTGAACTTTGTTTATCATTGGTAAATTTTCTTTAAACTGGTCGCTCCTTTTGGTTCGTAAAGAAACAAGACTCACTCTTTTCGTACAATTTTCTTCTATACCTGAAATAATTGAATCTACAGTAAATCCGTTTTTAAGGTGGCTCTCAGCGTTACTATTAACAACATCTTCAATTACGAAATCGTTACTTGAAACGATAGGCTGTTCGAAATTACTTATCTTTCCACTATTGTCACGAAATAATCCTAAGCAGCTGACAATAAGCGCAGATACAAAATACAAAAACACGAAAATGTAATTTATGCTCGTCATATATATAAGCCATTTTAATGGACGACCCTTCCAGGACATGCTTAGCGTAGTCATAAATAAGAGATACGTTGAGATGATCAATCGGTAGACCAATACAAAAGAAGGCTTTATACATGGTACCTAAGTAAAGTAGAAACACGCATGCAAATATACACATCAAAATAAAACACACTAAAATAAAACAAATGTTTCATACGATGAGCTTTTCAAATATATTTATATTTTTCTCGACAAATTTTTTACACGAGTGCATTCCCCCGGGAATAATTTGGTTTAGAAAAATAGTTTTATTTGATAGCTGCTAAAACCACACCTGATCGACACTTAGGAATGAATATTTTTACAGCTGAACCGAAGAGTAATCTAAAATGGCTTTCCATACAAAATACGAATTATTTTTTCCGAATATGGATGGCTCTTTTACTACCTTTTTTTTTACTTACTCAAGTATGTAAGCTTTTATGAAAAAGTAAATTGCTTACATATTTGTAAACGTTTAAAAAAAATTTAAATTTACTTTTGAAATTAATTTACTTTTATAAAACAAATTTTATTTTGTAAAGAAAGGTGAATTTACTTTCAAATGTAAGTTATGTAAAAGTAGATTACATAAAAAAGTAATTTACATTTCACATGTAAAATTGAGTTACATGGTAAAGTAATTTACTTTTACATTTAAATGTTAATTGCTTTTTTAAAATTGCATTACATAATATAATTTTATCTCAAAATGTATCTTACTTTTACATTTAAAAAGAATTTGTTTTTAAAAAAGTTATATTACTGTAATTGTAAAAAAAAAGCATTTTAAAATACATTATAAAAAAATTACATGCTATCAAAGGTAAATAAAATTTACTTATATAATTAGTTTTCCTAAGTAGACGTGTTATTTTAGAACTATTAAAAGTAAATTACATAAAATTACTTTTGATTACTTAAGTTTACATTTTAAACAACTTTTAGTTACAATTAAAAGTAATCTATACTTAAAAAGTAAGTAAATTTACTTTTGGTCGACATTTTCTTTGAAAGGATATTGTATGAGAGAGTAAAATGCAGTGAAACAAAACTTGCAGTAAAGCTTAGTTGTAAGGCGAGCACCGTAATAATTTTGTTTAATTTTTTCGACAACAATGACTGGAAAAATAGAGAAAAAAAAATATCTAAAAGACGTTTATTTGGAACGCAAGACTTTATCAACATACATCGCTGGAAATGTTTGTTTTTATCTGAAACACGCCAACTGTTGAAGCAAGACGTCTATCTGGTGACAATATTAAATATTCAGGTATGTTTGTAAATTTTATTTAATCATTAAGATGAACTTGCGAATGAAAACAGAAAGGTCAAAGAAAGTAAATAAATACTTGCTGTACAGTCATGTATTTGTATCAGTCTTTAATTTGCGTTGGTACTTGAAATATATTTTTATAAACTATTGTTTGTACTGTAGGTTCGAACTCTAATACCGACGATGATCAAGTTATAAAATCAATCCGTAGAATAAAAGATTTGCCTATTAAGACCCTGTTTTCATTTGTTGCCAACATCAATAAGTATGTTTGTTTGATGTACCCGGAGAATGGAAACCTTGTATGTGGGCCTGAACCAAATTTTAGAAAACATATCTTTTGTGTTAATAAAAAATCTTTTTATACGAACATGAAAGATATGTACCTTTACGATTCTCAAAAAAAAAACTACTCGTTCAAGATAAATTAGTTAGGATGCAGAGCAAAGATGAAATAGATGAAGCCGTAATAAACTGCATTATCCAAGATGGCTGTCCTTTTAACGATTTTCATAAACCTGGTATGCAACGCCTTCTAAAAGTTCTTGCTCCACTTTACAAACCGCCTCATCGAAAGACAATAACAAAACGATTGAGAAAGTAATACTATCTATACAAGAACGATCTTAGAGCTAAACTTAAGTCAGTTACCCATATTGCCCTAGCAAACGATTTGTGGAAGAATAGGGTTGGATCCTATTGGCTTTGCATAACAACGCATTATTTAACAAAGAAGTTTAAACACAAGTCAAATATAGTTTTGCTTTTTTGGATTTTGCAATCACTTTCTAAATTTCTAATTAGTATTGAGCGTGGTTCTTGTTAATAGCGTTAAAGTGATTGTTGTTATTCAGCGTGGTTGTTGTTAACAACCACGATGACCAATTGAAAAATATTTGGGTGCATAAACTTTTACCAGAAAGTCTATCGGCTACCCATGCCCCTGACTGAAATCGTTTTTAATCAAATAGTTTATACTTGATTTATAATTTTTGCAAAACTTTTTGAAAGGTCCATGTCTTACCCTAAACATATTTGATAATGCTTTAAACGAATTATGAAATATGTTTAGGGACGTTAGAGCTGGTTAACGGCTTTAATTGAATATTTTCCAACAATTTAAAGCTTTCACAAAAACGGAATATTTTTTTTCCTAAGTAGAATTTATTTTTTGCAACCGAATTGCTTTTCTGTCATTATTAGATTTTCACTCTCCGCATAAAAATATACTTCTGGAAAAATGTATTTTGCACTAATTAATCTTTAAATTGCTTGATAATCTAAAAATAAACGCTGAACTTTCTTCCATTTTTTCTGGTGACAGGAAGCTAAAATGTGCACCCACCCCCCCCCCCCCCCCCCCCCCCCCCCCCCACCCCTCTTTTTTTTTTTT
>QPEY01000064.1:624512-641083 GCA_014706445.1 Hydra viridissima
AAGTTGTGCAAAGTTACCCAGACCCCTGGCTAACTTTGCACATTTTTTAAACAATCTTGAAAAACTACTTCTTAATTAGTAAAAATAAATTTAACAATTAAAATAGAATTTAGATATCCTAAATAAATGATTTGCAAGTTTACATCAATATAATAAGAAGTTTAAAGCAGACTTTTATAGATGAAAATTGCAAATAAATCAAATTTTTGTGCCAAGTTAGACACTTTTACGGTAACTGTTTTGTTTTGTTTTTACATCAAATTAAGTAAAAGTGCCATCCCTATCTCCGAACAAAATCATTTAAAAGCAAGAACAGCTAAATAGGAATACAATTTCTATACTAAAATTTAATTTTGTAAGTAAAATTGACTTTCTTAAATAATAGTAAATTCAATAACCATTGGTTTCCAAAACTTTTGCATAAAAAATAAATAACAAAAAACAAAGAGATATTTTCTTTTCTTTGAATGTGAATTTGTGAAACAATGTGAAAACATTCCGTTCCACCCAAAATAATGGGATTTATTTCATTAAACCAAAAGAGAAATTTTAAGTGAGAGGGGGGAGGGGAGCATACTTACTTATTCATGTATTTTGCAAATGGAAAGGGCTTGCAGTGATTATCATGCTATCAATGTTAAAAGCGAAAAAATTTCTTCAATTTCCGAAATCTACAATTGCAGTTTCCTAAATGCCGGAAGTTGCTAAATTTTCAGCTTTAAAAGTTTGCTAAGAATTTGCTAATATTTACTTTACGCATTGCATGGCATGTACAGGACCCTATGACCTTTTTTTTTGGAGGACCCCATTATCTATTTTTTTATTGGAGGGGGAGGAGGAAGGTGGCAACATAGAAGGTCTAGCACCAGCACTGCTAACACACTATTGCAAAGAATATATATCTATATCTTGCTTTTCACTTTTTTAGCAATTAAATTACTCATAGAAGTAAACAAATCCTTGTCACCTAAATGGACTCACCTTCGAAGAAACAATGGACTCACCTTCGAAGAAACAAACATCTTCTTCGTTTCGCCCAAAACCATTAAAACGAACCCAAAATTTCTTCTTCGGAATTCATTCCTGAATGTTCTGGTATGTCTTTTGTTCATTTTAATTTCTGTGTCAAATTAGTGATCTTTATCACGACTATTTCACTCAGATCATATTTTTTTCTAAACGCAGTTTGTAAACCTGACACTTTTAGATTCCTAATTAATGTTTGCTCGCAAAACTAGAAATCCACGTGACTTGCGGTCGAACGACAAATAAAAAAAGTAAATCTTTTAATTTGTAACCATCTTCTATTGACATGAAAGTCTTAAACGACTGAGAATCCTATGTTGCCACTTATTAACCTAAAAACAACGCGATGCACGGATATTTTTAATTTTACCTACAATGAGTTTTGAAAACAAACTTCATTATCAATTTACTAAAAAAAAATGATTTTCTTCCGTCGCCGTATACTTTCATTTTTTCGTCGTATCACATTCTTTTGAAGAAAATATATGCAGTAGATAGTAAACTAGAGCTCTACATTGATTTCATTCATTTGGTACATTCTTGAGATCTAACAGTCGAAAAGGATGCAGCATGCAATATGTGTCGAAAACAATAAGTCAATATTCTTGGTGTGACATTAAAATGCGTGGGGATGTCACTTTAATAAATATTATTTTATGAATAGTTGAAATATTTCCGCTCGAAAAGGAAAATAGAAATGAACATGTGAAATATAAATCTAACATAAAAATTTCCTGATATCTATTACGTACGTTTCTCATCGTGTTCAATATTTCAAAATATATTTCATCGAAAAAATAAATAAAAAATAAACGAAAAATGAATAATGGATAAGTTAATAAGTAAATAAATTTCAAAATTGAAAAAAATTCTACCAATAACTTTTCGAATTTTATTCAACAACTTTGGAAATTTATTTCTATAATTTGTATAATTTGTATAATTTGTATAATTTGTATAATTTGTATAATTTGTATAATTTGTATAATTTGTATAATTTGTATAATTTATATAATTTGTATCCTTTGTATCCTTTGTATCCTTTGTATCATTTGAATCATTTGTATAATTTGTATAATTTGTATCATTTGTATCATTTGTATCATTTGTATAAAAATAGTATAGAATGCCAATTTGAATAATCATTCGCAATTATCAGCCTGTTGGTAATTAAAGTTTTTTGTTGGTCTTTTGTAAAAAGATGTCTACCAACGTTTTCAATGCAAGTCTTTAGTTGACTTATATATTTTTAATGTAAAAAATGAGGATCTGCAAAATTTACTTAAAATTAAGGATTAAGTTGAATATACAGCTGTAAAAAAAAAAGAAGGTTTTTGCAAGCTATTTCTCAAAAATTCTCGTAGAATCTAAATAAAAGTTGAAATCAAAGAAGAAATATTTGAGTAAAAATCTACGTTATATTTACTTTAAATATTTTTAAATGAGACATTATTTACCATTTGTAAGAACCAGGGTGCGTATTTAACAACTTTGTGGCTGCTTCGTTTAAAAAATGAGCTAAGTGATAATAAAAAAAAAACGAGTTTTTTGAGTTAGCTTTTTTTTTAAATTATTTATTTCACAAAACTATTTATAAGAAAATACTTACATATTTTGTTTTTTAATTAGTTTAATAAATTAAAAATGCCTTTAAAGTCTTTTACCGCGACTTTGCACCCGTCCCCCTCCCCCCGTCCCCCACCCTGTTATGCGTCGTCTTTAACCATCGATATTGTCATGAGGTTTTCAAAAGCATTTCATGTGCAGGATACTTTTGCCATACTCCATGTACTCTTCAGCTGTAATCCACATCTGATTCATTGACGGTAGAGTTGATATTATTTTTGCTCCTTCCCAAGCGGATGTTAACGCATCCGCTGATTTTGTTATTTTTACGTTGTGGAGTTTTTCAGCTAATTTCAACTCTTCGTGTAACCTCTGTGCTAATCCGACCAACTTTGTTGTTCCTCCTTCAGTGTAAAACAATTAGAAAGTACGTACTTCACATCCAAAAAAATACACGATTTTACAATAATAAACAAAAAGGAAAAACAATAGAAAAAAAAAAAAGGTATTTAAGAATTAAAATCTTAAATTAGGAAATTTGAACCTGCAAGAACTATGTTGTCAGTCAACAATTGTTTTACATCTTGATCGGCTTTTGAAATGGCTCTCGTTATCAAATCGTGAATACCGGGGTAATCAAGACCAATTAGTTCTGGCTTAAAAAGAATCTCGGGGGCATTTTGACGCTCAGAACCAAGACTAACGTAGCGACCATCAGGAAGCTTAAAGCAAAGTTTTTGTTTTGAAGTTTGACAAGAATTTCGACTCTTACAAGTTTATCTAACACTCTAAAAGTCGATGATGCAGAGTTTTTTTTAAATGGTTTTTTGTTGATTAATAGTTATAATTTTAAACTACTTACTCGGTATTGAATAGTTGACATTTCGTTCTCATTGCTTTTTTTACCAACAAAACAGTGTGCTTCTTTAATTTCTCTACAAATTTCGAGCTCTCCAGATGAGCTAAAAGATTTTCCTTCCGTTGACAACAACGTTTTAAGTGCAATAGAAACATCTCGGCCCCCAAGCTCCAAGCGTTGCACTGCATGACCGATGACGTGACCTTCGTACACAGGAGAAGCATGAGCGACTTGATCACCAACGTCCAAAACAAGTCCTTTCATAGTACAGCAGACAAAAACTCATTAATACATAAAAAAAGGTTTTTCATTCACTAAAAATGAGGAAGTTATTCGAGAAAAGGTTCTCGGACCAAAGGAAGCACTCGTTAAAAAAAGATTTGTTTAAATCTTTTTAATGTTGTAAATAAAATTATTTCATGTTAATATTGACATTTTCTAAACTATGGTAAACCATTAAAAGCTGAATTACCTGTAATTCTGCCACAGCTGTATAAACACATTACAGCTTGAGACGCAACATAATATGCCGGTATTTCGTATTTCTCCATCATTATCTCCATCATACACTCTTGGTGTTTTTTAGATGTGCTTGGTGGTTCACACATAATTACTGGGTGTTCTTCTGGAATTATTTTACTGAGTTTAAATGTGTATTCCCAAACCTTGATCACAAATTAATAATTTATAACTGTCATCATTATGATCATCAAAATCTATGATAATATATGATAATTATGATAATATATGATATATGATAATAATGTATGATAATCTATGATGATATATGATAATTACCTTCTCCATATCTATCCAGTCTTTGATCATTCCTCTCTCTATAGGATGTGAAAGTTTTAATATTCCTCGATGCTGTTGAGCGTCGTTTCCTACCCACTCTGATTTTAAATCACCCGGGAAAACTTTCTATAAACAAAAGGTGATTAAAAGCAATTGAAGAATATGGTGTGCATTAAAAAAGATAAAAAAAGAAACGTGGGAAAATTATGATATCTATAGTGGAGAAGATGGGTCGATTATATTTAAGGGATGATTTCGGAATCATAAAATAATTTGAACTGATATTTCTACAGTGTAATTAGGCCTTCCCACAAGTGATGGAACAACCAGTGGAACTTCAAAACTTGAAAGACCACATTTTATTGATCCAGATCCGTTGTCTAATATCACACACGAAGAAAAATCAGTAAATTTTCCGGGAAATTGCGGTGTTTTTTGCGGTGTTAAATTCATTTGAGACGAAGCTCCTAAAGTTATTCCAGCATTGCTGTCATCAAAAGATTCATTGTTTTTTGATTTTATGTCACGAAATGAATTTTGTGGCAGTTTCTCGTGCACTTCGAAAGTAGTTGTTTTATTTGAGCCAATCAAGTTTTTTGGAGGTGAAAGTGTCGTTTTAAGGTCTTCCAATTTTCTACATTGAAAGGCGTTGTCTTGATTAGCTTCAATGTTTAAACTTCTTGATTGGGCCGGTGGACTCTGTTGTTCGTTTTTTTCTTCTTTATTCAGAACTGTTAGCGCCGTGCATGAAGCTTCAAAGTTATCGTGGCCTAACTCATTTAAAAAGTTTTTTTCAGATTTAGAAGTTAAACTGGTATTTTCTTGAAATTCGACATTTTGAGTTGGGAGTTTTTTGTGTAAATCCTTGGTTAAAACATCGGCTCCAGTTTCCTCATTAAATTTAATGTCAAACTCAATGGCTTGCTCTTTTAGCGAACCATCTGCAGAAACCTCTGTTTCAGTACCATGTATGATAGCAAATTCACTGTGACTTGCAGAATAAGAATTATTTACAGACGGATCAGTTAAAGAGTCCGCTTGTTTGTACTCTCCTGCATCGTTTTCTCGAAAAATATTATAACCAGAATTTAAATAAAAATCATTTTCTGTGTCTTTTAATTCTAAATTATCAACAGGGCTGTTTGTAACTAACAATATTTCGAGTTTTCTAAGTAGATCATTCGAAAAAACGTCTGATTCACTTCCTTTTATAAAATTATTTTTGCTCAATGGAACAACAGTACCGCTCACTTTTAGGATTTCAATGACGTCATTTTCTCGCTCGGTTTCACTGATGAGCGATTGAGAAACTTCCTCCACAGTTTCTAACTCATCATCCATTACATCTTCTTCATTTACAAGGACAAATCTTTTTCGTGTAAAAGAGATATCTTGATCAGAATCTTGTTCAGAAAAAATTTTTCTTTCTGGTTTCGTTGCTGTAACAAAATCGGGTAAAACGAGACTTTCATCAAAGTTATTCTCGATTATCAAAGTTATTTTTTTCATGTCGCTGAAAAGACATTCATTTGGTAAACTATGTGTAGCAAGTGATTCACTCAAGATACTTAGTTGAAGAGTTTCATCTAGAGCATTAGTGTTACTCAAAGGTAGAGTTTTTCTCTTTTCTGCAAATCTATCGCACTCTGCTTCTGGTATGTAAGGCTGTTCATGATAGTCTCTTGATACAAAGTTTTCGATTTTGTAACCTTGGTTTATGGCTTGAAGTGTCAGGATGCTTCTGTCGCTTACGAATGTTTCTTTGGTCTCCACCATTTCGTCAACACTATAAAAAAAAGCATACTTGCATTTTAAAAACCCAACCTAACGAACCACTTAATGTTTGCTCAAAAAGAATTATTTTCTAATTTTCAAGTTTTTAAACGTTTATCTATATTTACAATTGAACTATCGCATTTTTCTTAAAAAAATATACATTTACATACTAAGATTCAAAGTTTTCTACAAAAAAACAATAACATACTTTTCAGTCAGTTTGCTCTTTGTCTCTTCCTTTTTCAAAGACAATTCAAAAATATTGTTAGCAGAACAACTTCCTGAGCCTTTGACAGAACTACTATCATCAAATAAATTACCACGTGTCTGCTCTAAAGCACGCACGATGATCTCATTCACGTAGCTTTCCACACTCGTTACATTAAAATCATTTTTTAAAAAGTTTTTTTTTTTTTTTAAGTTTAAAATCTTTCTGATTTCTCCCCTCAGATAACTTTTAACGGTGTTCTGTGATTGTGAAAATTCTAAATTTAACACGTTTGTTTCGCCGTCCAGAATCTCTCCAGATTCGTCGAAATGATTTTTTGGTTCAGCTTTTAAATTTTCCTTCGAATCTTCAAAAAATAGGTCTGTCTTACTTGTTATCTTTTCTGAATCTTCATTCTGATTATTTGCGTTATCTTCTAGAATCATGGATTCTCTCTTCAACCTAGATTGTTTTTTTATAAAATTGTCGACGTACAGTTTTTTATCACTTTGATTTTTTTTGTGTCCATTTCCAATACTTTTTAACGTTTTTTGGTATTCGGCTTGATTATGGCAAATGCAATGAATGTAATTTGGCTTGCAATGACTGCAGACTGTAAATTGTTGAGCACCGGAATCAAGTTTTTCTTGTTCACGGAAAGATGGAATAACCACTTGCTGCTCTTCTGATTTTTTTACTTTTTGTTGATTGCAAAAAATATTTGTTGGAATTTGACTGTCGTAGGGTTTTTGGTGTACATAAGTATCCTTAGCTAATTTATCTACTTCTGGCTGACAGCATATTTCATTTGATTCATTTTGAGTTTCATTAGTTTCTTGTTGACTGCATGCTTTCTTCGGTAGTTTTTTATCTTCATCTGTAACTACTTCTTGTTGATTGCATGTTCCTAACTTTTGAATATCTTCTCTATGTTCAGTATTATGATATAAAATATTTTCTAGTCGTAAGTTTTCCTTCACATTTTTATCCAAACTCCCGTCATTTTCATAAAAATCTTCTCTGTTTAAGCTCTCTAAAACACTTCTCTTTTTAAACTGCTTTTCTACCATTTTTATTTCTAAATCGTCATTAATAAAAATGGCACTTGGCAATTCTGAACATTCTGGACCATGAATGTTTGTGAGATCCGTATTTTTATAAGAAAGAACACCTAAACCTGACTCTATCTCGCTTGACCATTCTCTGAGTGTTGCGGATTTAAGATTCGATTCTATTGAATCGAACATGTAAAAATCTAAATTAAGGGGACAGTGTTCCTCCATAAACAAACTATCTTTTTCTGTGTGTGATTGTTTGTTCAACACTGAATGGCAGTCTAAAGTATCTTTTAGCGAGGATTCTGGAATTGTAATATTATTTTCACATTTAAAGTCGGAAATTTGCTGTAAAGTTAATTCAGAGAGAGCAGCTTCATTTTTACTTTTTTTCTTCTTCTTTTTTTTCCAAGCGGCGGTAACTTTTTTCGAAATTCGAACTCTTTTAAGTATATTTGAAAATAAGTTTTGTTTTAACAAGTCTGGTTCTGTTACGAACTCGTTACACGTAGAAATTGTCGCGTTTGGAAATTCATTCTCATTGCTGCTAGAATCAACATTTTTTCTGTCATCTTCATGACTGAATTTTTTACCAATGATCTCACTTTGCATGATCATAACTTTAATATCCTCTTCTTGCATAAATTCCGAAACTTTTTTATCTATTGTAACAGCTTGAATAAAGTTATTCAAGGGTTCTTCTCGGTTTGTTTCGTTAATCTCCTTTGAGCAATATTGATGTTTTAATTTGTTTTGCGGTTGTGATATTCCACAGGAATTTATCGTCTTCTTTTCTTTTTCATTGTAATTTTGAGAAAAATCTTCTTTTTCATCACTTTTCCAGTCAGATAAACTCTCATCTACAAATTTTGGTTGAGTATTAACTATGTTATCTTCTTTCTTTTGTTCTTCAATAAAAAGACCGGAAGATGTTTGAGAGATTTCCCAAAGACAATCCTTTGATGTTAATTTATCGAAAATTTTTTTCTTGAAAACTTTTTCTTCTCTTGCATCTTTTGCACTAACGCTGTCTTTATTTTTTAAATCTTGAAGAGCCTGTGATTTATCAGAAAAATTTAAACTTGTCCCAGCTAAAACTATTGGAGGGGTTGTTTTGCTACTATTTTGAATAAGGTCTGTATTAAAAATGTGAATATCTTCGTTGCTATTATTTTTCAATTCTCCATTTTCGTTGCTATTACTAGGAATGCATTCTTCGATGTCGTCTTTAACGATATTTTTGCTTTTTGTCTTTAATGTTTCGTTGTTTGCTTGTTTTTTGCTGACTTCTCTGTAAACCCAATCCTTACAGTTATTCTTAACTTCCTGGTTATTTGTATTACAAAACACGTTGTTGCCTTCAGGGATTTCATTGTTAGTGACGTAAATATTTCTATTATCAACGTTGTTCCTGCTGTTACAGACGTCCGGCGTTTCGTTGTTAAAATTACCACATGGTTTCTTTTTTTGAATAAATATTTCATTTTTAATTTTATTTGTGCTGTTGCACAGGGTTATGTTCTTTATAGACATAAGGGATTTTAGCGGTATGTTTAATGTTACACGATCTGTTGTTGCGTAAGTTTCTGAAGGATCAAAAGCATATATGTCAAAATCTGTTTCCTTTCCCAGCGATTCTTGCATTTCTCGAATATCATCGATTCGAAGAACTCTTTGTCGAAACGATTCTTCGTTTTTCCAGTACTCTTTATTTCTTTCAAAAAAGTTATATATTGATTGTTTATTGTTAATTGCTTTTTTCTCGCCTGTTGAATCTTTGTTTCCAGAAGAAGCGTAGTTTTGTGAATACGCAGTGATTAGACGTATATCTTGAATCCAATCCATATTTTCATCTAGATTTGCGTGGCTGATAGCATCTATATTTACATCACTCTCGAGTACATAGTTTAACGTTCCAAAAGAAGAATGTTTTAGTTTTGATTCCATCGATAACTTTGAACGTCCGTCATTATTTTTCATTTTCCATAAATGTTTACTTTCATTACAAGGAAAGTCAGAAGATTCTTTGTCACACCACAAACTATCAGAATCTTGAATCTCACCAGAATTTTGGAGAATGTTTTTTTTTTGCAAAACTGATTCAAAAGAGTCCTCTGTAAAGACATCTTCGTTTTCGCTAAAATCTTCACTTGGCAATTTTCTGACGTAATCACCAAAGTGACTGTCACAGCTCTCATTAAAATTTATGATATTTTCCGAAAAATGCGATCTCAATTCTAAGTTATTTGTCTGCATGCAGCGAAAATTCCTTGCGGAATTTATATGCGCACTTATTTCCTTGATATACTTTCGCTCAAGACCTTTTTTTCTGGATTTGTCAACTCTAAACCACAGATGGTGATTTCCAATTGGTTCATTTTTATTTGATTTATCGTCCATAACCAAAGAAGAGGCTTTCTCAATTTGTCGATCAAAACTTGAAAAAGCGAATGATGGAGTTTTGCTACTTATGGAAAGTTTCCTTATTGAGTTTTGTGTTGAGCAATCGCTCATCTCGTGACAGTGATCATAGTTAGTCTCTCGGGAATCTAACCTTGAATCTGTAACGACTGCGTCGCAATAATCTTTTAGTAAGTCTTGAACGCTGAAATTGTTATCAGCATATTCATCTACTGACATTCCTGTCTTGATCTCAAGATTGGTATCTTCTGTACTCAAACTAAGTTTTTGAGATGAACCTATTGATGCGTTTATAGAAAATATTGTTTCATCTCTAATCTCGCCTTCAAGGGATTGATTAATCGCTTCTTTTACGTCGGAAATATTTTCATTCCTCCGCATGATTTCATGTCTATTGCAATCGTTCATTTTGAAAATTTGATTCAAGTTTTTTTTCCCTCTTTGCGCTTCTTCAGTCGGACTAACTAATTTACTGTTTTTATACGTATTGTACCAACCATTGTTAACGTTGACGTAATTGCTATTGCTTTGTTGTTGGTTTTCTTCTTTACTGTTCTTCACTCGCTGTTCCAATTTAAATGCAAATTGGTTGAATTTGCTCTTCGATTTTGATGGGACGGTTTCCTACAAACAGAAAATATCCATTTATGATGACGTTATGATGACGTTACGGTGACTTTATGGTGACGTATACACAATGATTAGGTTAACATTAATGATAAATAACAATAAAGTTTGATGAATGTAAAAAATTGGTAATAAGCTTACAGAAATACAAGGTTTTGGATTTAAGTTGTCTGAATTGGTGCATTTTCTTTTATTTTCATATTGTGAGAGATCTTGTATTAAATGACTAAGAATGCTTTTTGACGATTTATTGGAAATTTCATCGTGTATTGTCGAACTTAGATTATTTCTTAGACTGTTTTTAAATGCGTCACACGTGTTCAAACAGCGTCTTTCTAAGTCTGATTTTATTAAAGACTGGCATTTTTTGAAAATATGCGCGGACTGTAAAATATCCAAATAACGCATTATGATATTTGTGCGTGGTGAAGAGAGCGATTCAAGTAAATGCCGCTTTAGAATTTGCTTCTTGAATTGTAAATTAAATTTCAAAATAATTAATTTCTCTAAAAGCAATTTCACTTCAACAAAATGAAGTTGTGATAACACAGTTGACGTGCAAGATGTCTTTAATTGGTTTGCAATCTTTTTTATTCTACTTAAATGTATTTCATCGCACATTGGGAAAGCGCTTATAGATTCGTTTTTGTTCCTACGATTTTCAGAAACCAAACAATGCTCATTGACTGATTTAGCGTACAGTTCAAGAGCGTTCAAATAAATTTTCTGCACTCTGCAACGAACTTTCAAAACAAGAGGTTCTTGTAAAATTACACGGCACCGTTCAATAACACTTTTATAAAACTGTGGTTCGTTTCCTGGGATATATATTTTTAGCAAATCAAGAAAATTTATCAAGCCGCTGGAACCTTTTTGGTATTTATCTTCACCAAGACGTTTTTTGTTTTTAGCATTTTCTATCTTACAGTCAAAAACTGGTTTTCTTTTCGATAGAAATCCTGGATGATCAAGTTCTAACCTGTCATTAAGCACTTTAGAAGGTGAATACATAGGCGCATGATTTAACAAACTCAGTTTTATCGGCTCGGTAAAGTCTTTTTGACTGAGATCCAGATCAGATTTGCAGCATTGAGTTTTTCGTTTACAATGACAACAGCATGCTAAAGAAAAAGCGAGCTCATCACTGCCCACCTGTTCAATAAATGGATAGCGGAGAGATAACTTACGTTTATTACTTTTATCGACTTTACAAAAATTTGGTTCAGCAGAAAAAGATAGTATAACGTCATTTAAGTAAAGCGTCCGCTCAGCTTCTGTCTTTGAACTCATCTTGTTTCCATTAAAGACAACTGTACTTCCAAATAAAAAAAAAAAAAAAAAGATTACAGAATTAAAAGCTGGTGGCGACGTAAATTACGAGACATGTACAAGCTAAAAGATAATTAAAAAAACTTTTAGCATATATTTATTGATCACCTTAATACCAGAGATGATACCGCAAATTTTATATAATCAAACGCGTACAAACCTCAATGAACAGCGATTACGAAAAAAAGATCACCTGATTGAAATTGTCAGAAATAGAGAAGCTTATGTTTTCTTTTAATTTTCATTCAGCTATTTTATTCATGAATTTTATAAAAAAGATTTATTACAATCGTTCAAGCTTCATTTATATATGCTATACTTCTTATATGCTCTTACTCATGAAATATTCAGAGCACAACTTAATAGATTTTATCTTCTAAATGTGATTTAAAACGTTAGTTCTTTGTGCAATAAAAAGACTTTTTAAAATTTAGCAGCAAAAAAAACTCCTCTAAATTTTCACACTTCTAAGCAACATCAGTTGAATCATTTAAAAAGAAAAAAAAAAAATTTACAAATAAATTTCTCCACTAACATATAAACCTTATTTAAAAAGTTTTTCTTATTTCTACTGTTTAGTAGAGCAAAACTTTTAAAATTTCTAACAAACATATGTAAGCAAGGCAAATGTTTTTACCCATAAAAAATAGATTTTAATGAAAACCTAAACAGTTACTCTTTATTTTTATTCACAAACACCTTAAATGCTTTTAAAAATTTTGTGTTTTTCTGAAAAAATTCCCAGCATTTTAATCTAAAACCAAGGTTTGTTATTAGCTCACTCATTAAAAGTTATTTGTTGAATGCCATACGACACATCATTAACACCACTTGTAGTTAAGGATGGACTGGATGCCAGATTTAATGTATAAACTTCATTAGTTGAAGACTCTTGAAAATTGACAAGTTCAGTACTTGAAGCATTATTAGAATTATTTTGTTCATTCTTATTGATTGAATTATTAGAATCAGATTTGGTTTCAATTTCTCTTTCAAGATCTTTTGGGACAAACATTAACCCTGCTATACCTTTGAGATCAACATTCCCACAATCTCGCTTTATTTTGCGTAAGCGAGTTGAGTTGTCTTTGCGATACTGAACCATTCGTTCAAAGTCTATAACATACAGAAAACCAGATATACGTAATTCACAATTTTTCTTATTGCTGGAGAAAGCTTTCTCAAGAGTCGATGTTGCACGTTCATCATATTGCCACCAACCATTGAGTCCTTCATAAAACCAATAAAATGTATCAATTGATGCTGATAACGAACTGATGTTATTAGTTTTATTTGAAGATATTTTACTGTAACCAACTTCATCTCTTCCTCGTACTTTAATCTAAAAAGTAAACTTTACATTAAATAATCCAAGATTTTGAAAACATAGATACAAAATTAAAGGATATAGATGATATTCTAAAGAAAATAAATTATATCCACAATATTCTAAAAAAACAAAAAAAATTCAGGCTGGATGAACCACAGAAAAAAAAGGATTTAACTGAGTTATTATTTTCTAATGTTTTTATTTTAAATACAATAAAAATATGTGATGCTGTGTAAAACCTCCCAAATTAGTGTCTGTAGTGCACAAGACTAAAAATATTTAAATAATACAGTTCTAACTTTGAACCTGTGGCTAATACTCGCATAGATAAACAAAAACAAAAAAACTTACAATAACTGGGTTATTGAAATATTCTAATTCAATATTACTTCTACATAAGGCACATTTTTTACTCCTGTAGGCAAACCCCTTGAGGCATAAGAAGCAGAAAATATGTTTACAAGGCAGTTGAACTGGTTGCAGGCATTGTTGCAAACAAACAGAACAATCAGGATGACTTTCAACCCAATAATATGTCATTGCAACTGAAATAAAGATTAGTAACTTTTTTTTTAATCTAATACAGCTGAAATTTTAAATCACTAATACAAAAAGCATTTATGTCTAGTTAAAATTTCTTTAACCAAAAATAAATGGCATTGCAAGAAAACACAATAAACATCTATTGTTATAGATGTTTATTGTGTCTTCTTGCGGTTTCATTAATTTTAGTTTCAAAGATGTATTGATGTATAAACATCAATTAGTTATAAATAGAAATGAATTAAAACTTTGTAATTAGTGGTATACATACATACATACATACATACACACACATAATACATACATATTATTACTAAAATTATAGGCTTTGTAACTTACCTAGCTTTTACACCATAATAACTCAATGTTTACACTTTGATAAATTTATGAGGCGCATGCGCAAAAATATTTTCTTCTTTTTTTAAAAAAAAAACTTGTCTCGAAAGCCAACTGAATCAGCTCTTTTTAAAAGGGCGCAAGTCTTTTATTTTTTGAAGTTAACATTTAACTTTTGTCACTTTTACCGGTTATAAACTTACATAATTATAAAGTTGGTTACAAATTTTAAAAGCCTGTTTTTAATTTCCCGAAAGTTTTCTATTTCTGAAAACCACTCTTTAACAAAAACCAAGCCAACTATCATTATCTGATATTAATTTATTTGTTTTAAAATTTCCGTTATATCAGTTTAGTCAAGTGTCGCAAACTTTTAAGTTTTTAGGAGACAATGTTTTAGCGAGTTTAGAGCAATAACAGAGAGTTATTTATATCATATGCCATAAAAATAATGCCAGAAGAGAAAAGAACCGACCCCTTTTGCTCTGAAAGAAAGAGATTTAAGTGTAAGTTAAAAGTAAGATATCATTCCTAATAATTGTCTTGCAGTAAGTTTATTTAAGGATTAAATTTAAACCCCCCTCTTTTAAAGATAGGCTGACGTTGAAAATGGGTTTTATTTAAGCATTATAATTATTGAATGATAAACTAATGAAAGAATCAATTTCCAATTGGCTTTTCTTTGGAGAAGTATTTTCTTGGGTCTTTGGAATATTTTTTTAAAGTTTCAGCCATAGACATAAGCTACATAGTTTTTAGTTACTCAGTTTAGGGTCTCGTTAAAATCTGACCTTGCGATCTCCAAAATCTCTCATATATAAAGCCTGTAACTTATATCCAAAAAATATTAGCGTTCCTTTTATGTAAATTTTAGCACTATGTTTGCTAGAATAGGGCGCTATCAACTCATATTAGTTCAGTTTATAGCTTAGTTTTTTATGAGATGTTCCTCAATTACTTACCCGTTCATTTAAATGGTGTCATATAAAAATATCGCAACTTTATTTCCAGTTTCCAAATTTTGATTATTATCAACATGAAAGTATTTTTTATTTTTCAAGCAATTTTCTCTTCTCATAGTATTTAAAAACAAACGGAACATTATGGATTAATTGATTGCTCCAGTCGTTCTTTTCCCGATGTCACAAAGTGATATCCAGGAAAAATTAGAATTCCAAGAAAAATTCTCGATGTCAAATAACAGAGGCATCAAAAGTAGCATCCTTCTTATCTTTTCTAACATTGAATTTCCCAGCGAGCACATGACATTTAAACAACGTTAAAATATAGTTGATCGACGTTGATCAACGTGATTTCAACGTTGTTTCAACGTAGTGTGCCTACTGGGTTTTGTATAATGTATGTAACTGTATATTTTTGTAAGTATATGTAACTATATATTTTCTAATATATAGTCACATATATCATTAATGCAAAGTAGTTTTTATAATTTACAGTAGGATTTTGTGGTCAGTTGAGGATACTTTTCATCCACATTACTTGGCAGCTTTTCTAATGAAATATGTAAGGCCAATTCTATTCCTCCATTTTGAACCAGGAAAAAAAATTTCTTCAAGAAAATAATCTAATTCATCTGAAGAAGAAAAAAAAGAAGAGGCAAATGAAAAAAAATTCTCATGCTGGTTCTGATTCTTCCAATTCTCCTGCTGGTTCAAACAAATCATCTGAAGGTATATCAAAAAGTTCTTCGTCTCTTGGTAATTTGATCCCCACTAACAAGAGTAAGAATGGAAAATGTTGCTGCCCTGTTTTTTGCTTCCAAGAAATCCAGTTTCTTACATAAAAACCGTTTGACTTTGTCTTCTTTTGCCTTCTATAATTTTTATCATCATTTTACTTCATAGACTATTTTCTATATATCTTTGCGACATTTTGTATATTTTTAGGAACAAATCTCTTAGGAACAAATTACAAATCAAATTCTTCTCAAATCTATTAGGAACAAATTACATCAAACGATTTACGACAAAACTGCGAGGCAAACATCTTTCCCATTTGGGAACATTTTGTTTCAATCTAATTATTTTGCTATTTACAGCATCCATATAAATACGATTGAATGGTATTTTGTAAAAACTGAAAAAAAATGTTTTTCCCTCAAAAAAAAAAAAGCTCAAATCTTTGGAGTTTTTTGAAGATTCAACATGAGTAGTGATACAACTCCAAGATTTTGTGTTTTTAATAAATTTAAAAAATATGTTTTATTTTTTTTTATAAATGTTACCAAATTTGAAATAAATAAGTTCAACATTCAAATTAAAATCTGAAATATAAGTTATTCAAATATCATCTTTAAGCAGAGTATCCCAATGGGAAAGCTGGATGGTAAAAGGTTAAAACCGGAAAGTGGTTTGATATCTCAAAATGGTAATGAAAATATTAAATTTAAAGTATTGATCATATTCTATGTTCATTCAGTTTTCTATATATCAGAATTCCTACTTTATGGACCTCTCAAAGTCTAAAAGTTTGGTAAATTGGTCATGTTTAACTTCTGGTCCAAGTTTTTGATGATTAGTACTGTTAACATTTTATATCAATAATAATTATATTAACAAAATGAAGGTTTTTCTTTTTTTAATCATAATTAGTTATATTTTTTATTTATCTAATCATTAATCTATTTTTGATAGTGTCTTTTTAAAAGCTTTTATTCGTTGTGTTTTTTTTTGTTTT
>QPEY01000064.1:644984-656008 GCA_014706445.1 Hydra viridissima
GAACGGGAATTTCCTGTTCCCGTATTTTATTTATTACGGGAACAGGATCCCGTTCCCGTATTTTAAATACCAAAAGCAGGAACAGGATCCCGCTCCCGTAGTTCCCGTAAATACGGGAACTTGGCGCACTCTACTTTTAAACCACTATAGTTTTGTAATAATTGGATTATCTTTTGTACCTCAATTAACAAAATTTCTTTCTTCGTTGTGACAATTTTTATGATATATATATATATTTATATTACTATTTATTGTATTTATATATATGAAATATATTTATATATATCATAAAAATCTTTATTAATTTCTTAGATGAGATTCGAACCGGTACATACCGTCATTTGTTCCACCCGGAGCAGTTAATTACTGGAAAAGAAGATGCTGCCAATAACTATGCGCGCGGTCACTACACAGTTGGTAAAAATCTTTTGGAAGGCGTTTTAAATCGTGTGCGGAAACTTGCTGATCAGTGTACTGGTCTTCAAGGATTCCTTGTGTTTCATTCATTTGGAGGGGGAACTGGTTCAGGATTTACTTCACTTTTAATGGAAAGGTAAGTTTGTTGGATTCAATTTTGATTGATGCATTTTTGTTTCATTTAGCAAAAAATGAGCATCAACAAATGATATGAAATAATCTTTTCAAACTATGACGTAGGTTATCAGTTGAGTTCGGGAAGAAATCAAAACTGGAGTTCGCCGTTTATCCTGCACCGCAAGTAAGCACTGCAGTTGTTGAGCCCTATAACTCTATTTTGACCACACATACCACTTTGGAGCACACAGATTGTGCGTTCATGGTTGACAATGAGGCCATCTACGACATTTGTAAGCGAAACCTGAGTATTGAAAGGCCCAGCTATACTAATCTTAACCGCATCATTAGCCAAGTGGTATCATCCATCACTGCTTCTCTTCGCTTTGATGGCTCACTTAACGTTGATCTCACAGAATTTCAGACAAATTTAGTACCTTATCCTCGAATCCATTTTCCAATGGCAACCTATGCTCCGGTCATATCAAGGGAAAAAGCACACCATGAACAGATCTCAGTGTCTGAAATTACTAATTCTTGTTTTGAGCCTGCAAATCAAATGGTGAAATGTGATCCAAGAAACGGAAAATATATGGCTGTCTGCCTTTTATATAGAGGAGATGTGGTACCAAAAGATGTTAATGCTGCCATTGCTGCTATCAAAACAAAGCGTACTATACAGTTTGTTGATTGGTGTCCAACAGGATTTAAAGTTGGAATCAACTATCAGCCTCCAACAGTAGTACCAAGTGGTGATCTTGCAAGTGTAAACCGAGCAGTATGCATGTTGAGCAATACCACTGCGATGGCGGAAGCTTGGGCGCGCCTGGATAAAAAGTTTGATATGATGTACGCAAAACGAGCTTTTGTGCACTGGTATGTAGGAGAAGGTATGGAGGAGGGTGAGTTTTCAGAAGCAAGAGAAGATATGGCTGCACTGGAGAAAGATTATGAGGAGGTTGGACTTGAAACACAACCAGATAATGAAGAAGATGCGGAACACGACTATTAATATTTAGAAGACTGCTGCTAGAAAGATTATAGAATGTTATGAAGTAAACTTGAAAATCTGTTTTAATCTTAGCTCTTTATTCTTTAATTCAGTTATTCTCTTTTTTTAGGTTATCTTTGAGATTTTTGTTTTAAATTTGCTTAATACAATAATTTTTTTTATTGAGGTTTTCTGACAAATTTAATGCAAGTCTGCTTGAGGTGTTACTGGTTTTTATGTAACAAAGTATATACATATACATATATATATATATATATATATATATATATATATATATATATATATATATATATATATATATATATATATATATATATATATTCATACATACATACATGATTGCATAAAAACCAGTAAAATTGTTATATATGTATATGTATATATATATAGTATACAAATAAAAAAATTTATATTTACTTTAAAATTCAAAATTCAAATACAAGATTAAGCATAAATATATGAACTGTTAGAATTGCATAGTTTTTCTATTCATTTTTTTAAAATCTGTTTTTGAATTGGTTGAAATCAATCAGCTGATTGGTTTGTAGATAACAAACATACGGTTGTAGATTTAGCGAGTAAGATTTAATTAACGAGTCTATACTGGATTATTATTGGACCATTGTTATAGGTTGGGGCAAGTTATGTAATAATGACTAAGTATTTTAACACCCATTGTGTGATTGTTCAGTTGTTCAATACATTAGCGGTCGTATAATCTAAATCGACTAAATCGACTTTTAGTCGATTAGTAGGAAACTCATAGTCGATTAAACCGACTATTCGATTTTTCAAAGTCGACTTATTTCGACTTTCGACTAGTCGACTTTTAGTCGATTTAGTCGAAGTCGATTACAGCACTATTCAATACCTTAGCGTTCGTATAATAGTTCTATAGATTCTTCTTATCGAAACTAGACAGTTTTTAAGTTCGTTTGCTCTCATAAACTTAAAATCAGATTTAATTAATTTACACTGTTTTGTTAACATTATTAATTTGTGTTGCTTTATTAAACAATAGTAATTAGTTTTATTAAATTAGTTTGATTCAATTTAAATTTTAATTATTGAATTGGTTTAAACAAATATTAACAGCAATTATTATGCTGTTTGACAAAACAATTTTAATTTTTTAATTTTCGTAAAATTATTTTAAGACCTAGATATATGTGTCTTTTAAAACTTTTGAAAAATAAAAAAATAAAAACTTTCGGATTTCTATGGATTTTTTTTTTATTTATCATTTAGGAAATAAACTTAGGCTAGGCCATTCCTTAAACAGAAAACATAATTGCAAAAATTTTCATAATCTACGATTTAACAAAGAAATTTTTCGGAAACTCTCAATAAAGTTTATTTTATATTTATGTGAGATATAAAATAAATCCTTTTGACATAAATGTTAATAAAACATATATATTTAATAAAACATATATATTTTAATATCAGCAAAACATAAGAGTTTTAATCATTAATTACGTAAAATTATAAAAGAGTATTAAATTAGAGGTTAAAGCTGGCTGAAGCGGAGGTTAAAGTTGGCTGAAGCGGAGGTTAATACGTTTTCTCCACAACTGGTTCACCGCCAGCAAAACAATATTCGAAAGCTATTTTAAAAAAATTCTAGTAACTGCAAGAATAACAGTCTCAACAAAAATATACTTTATGTTAAGGACCTATCATTATTATATTTCAATTTTTCAATTGCACATTCATCTTCAGAAACATGCACCGTTTTTTTATACAAAAAAAAAAAAAAAAAAGAAAGAAGAATACCGTAAAGTCATTTTCGAACAACAAGGGGCAACAATTAACTCCAATTAACTAAGAGGGAGTTTCTAAAAGAAGACAACTGAAAATAAAGCAGTATTCATAACCTTATGTAAAACAATTTAAAAATGCCTAAATGAATTTGATTGATAATCCGGGTTTTTGATTCATCAAGAAATGTCTTACTCAGAAATGTTTTCTGGTTCTGCGGAAGGTAAGTGGTTGGCTTCCTATATAATCTACAAGTGTCTCAATGAACCATAGACAACATTGGGACTCAATAAAGCACAATACAAGTGCTACTTGAAAGCGTCAGTTGAAAACCATCCCTTTTACCCTTCAAGAAGCATTACCTAAAACTAGAACGTTTGCAAAAATAGAATATATTAAAACCAGTTTCTTGTTCAGAATGAAGATTGTCTATTGTATTTGTGCTTAAAAGCGTTGATGAAAAAATTATTGATGCATAACATAATTGTATTTTTATTTTAATTGTATTTTTTATTGCGAAACAAAATTTAACTACATTTATGTGATTTTCTTATATTTCATACAATTAGTCCGTCTGATGTAAATACATTATTTATCAAACTATTATCATAACTTATGATAATAGTTTGATAAATAATGCATTATATATACATACATACATACATATATATATATATATATATATATATATATATATATATATATATATATATATATATATATATATATATATATATATATATATATATATATATATATATATTGGTTATGTATTATATCAAAATAATACAAAGCTCTTGTGCGTAAAAGAGTGCTCAATATTATAATAATAGAGCAATATATATATATCTGTTATTTAAATGGAGAAAAACAACATTTTAATAGTACTTAAAGTTTCGTGCCTTACGGCAATCATCAGCTATTAATTACAAATTAAAAACGTAAAAAACCGTTTAAAAACGAATCAAATTTACGGTAGAACGAATTCTGACGTAATGAGCAAAAAGACGCAATCATTTAGTCTTCAGTATCAAAAGAGGATAAAAGGAACTTGTTAGCATGTCGACATTTAGATAATATTTCGCTTCTTTTGTTGAGTAGGTTGTTTTCTTTATGCGATAAAATTTCAAACTTCTCGTGAAGGCAAAGGTTACAGGTCTTGGTTTCAGGGTTGGAAGGTTTGCATCGCTTTACAATTCTCCACTTTATTATAGGTGTGATGGCTTTTTCTTTTAATTTCCAAATTTCCTTTGAAAGTTCTGTATCATTCTTATACCTGACCGTATTAAAAGATTTTACATGGTTAGCATATCTTAGCTTAAATGGTGTCTCGCTAATGCCAAAATAAACTTTTTCTTTGAGTTCAAGATTTTCGGAACTCACGATAGCTTTATAAACGATGTTGNTTAACCGGCCATCCACACGATTGTATGGATGGTCAGACGGTTGTTAAATTTAGGGAGATAATATAGTTGCTATATATCTCATAGTATATTGGAGTATAATTGCTATATATCTCATAGTATAATTGCTATATATCTCATAGTATATTGGAGACTGACCGACCATTTAGTGCTATATATCTCATAGTATATTGGTGGTTGGGTAGTTTGTGTTGAATTTGTAAACATTTTGTGTTATAAAGGTCTGGTTACGCCTTTTTAGGGTATATATTAGAACTGCTGTGTTGTTTTATTAGTCATGATTTTGTTTGCGTTGTTGTGGTTTGTGTTAGTCGTTAGTGTTGATTGGTTTGGTAAGAGTGCCTGTATTAGTTTGTATAACGAATGTGTTGATCATAATTTATATCCTTGTGATTTTTGGATTTTGTATGGATGCCATACGACGATTCAATTTACACATGGGGACGATTGTTATTTTCAAATACCACCTGGATTTAATCCTAATGGCCCTCAGATTAGGAATCGTAAAGTGAATCCTAATAAATTATTAAAGATTGATCTTGGTTGGGATAATCAGATTTTTGGCGTTAACGAGGAGAATTTTAAAAATCCTAATGCTGCACGTATTGCCGAATCCGTTGTTACTGGATTGCCTGGTGCCTTGAATCCTAAAAGTGTTTTAAGTGCTGCTAAAGGTGTTAAAGATGTAGCTTATGCTGTGAAAAGATCCATTCCTTTTTTAAAAGATGGTAGACATTTATGATATTTAAGATGGTAGACATTATTTGAAACAGTTGATTTTACCTAAGAATACTATAGTTTCTTATCAACAGATTGGCTTGAAAGAACTTGGTAAACGTAGGCCTACTAATATATTGGAGGATATGTTATACGGTGATTCTTATTGGATCTTAGTTCTTCATTGAGTTCTATGTGTTCTAATAGTTCCAAGTTTTCGAATTCAAGTTGTAGTTCTAATGGTAGTGTTAATTGGAATTTCCATTCTGATTATCAACCAGTGTCTACTACTGAATTGCTTGATTATATGAGATTGAAGCGAATGAGATATGATTCTTTGTATGACCCTAATGATGCTCCTCTATTGAAAGGCGGAGCTGTATCTAAGAAGGTCGGTCGGTTTGAGTTGATGAAATCAGAAGAATTTCCTTAATTTATTGATGAATTACCTAAAAAGGCAATGCCATAGGATTACGGGAAAGATTTGAAACCTTTATATGATCATTTTTTTTCTGATTATTCAGTTAGTGCTGTTGTTGCAGATGGTATTGAAGACAAGAAGAATTTTCGTTCATCCAATCGGAAGAAAAGGTTGGACTCACCGCGGTTATCATTCTAGTAATGGCCGAGCAGCCCCCAAACCGAGAACCGTCAGCATCACCCAATTTCGTTATAGAAAGATCGTTTGATCCTTCTAAAGATTATTATGAAGAATTTACCGTTGAGAAAGTTTTTTATTTTTATTGTAGTTCTACTTCTCGTACTGTTAATGATATATATTATTTTCCTGTTGAATTTCCTAACATATGGACTGATATTGATCAATATTGGCCTGTTGCTGATGCTTTATATTGTATTGATAAGGAAATTACTTGTGATGTTTATGATGTGCGTGTTGAGAATCAATTGAAAACTTCTCAATCTACTCCTGTGCCGTTGGAAATGTCTAATATCGGTATTAGGTTTTTTGATGTGGAGAATGATCAACTTAATACTGATGTTACATATCCTTTATTTGATGTTGCTGATTTGAAAAAAGTTCAAGATTTAAAGTTGAAAAGTTCTGAGAAAAATCCGTCTCTTTTGCCTACTATGAAGTTGTACGAGGATTCTGTGTCTTTTAACGATGTGAAGAGTGGTAAACCTATATCTACCAGATTTCCTAACGTTGTAAGTACTAAAGATCCTCGTTTTATAGAGCGCAATAACGTAGCTGAAAAGACTTTATATTCTTCTAAATGGATTAATGATATTGGTCTTAGGAAACCTGTTAAATTATTATTTAACGATTGTTATTCAACCAATAAGTTTAAATTTAGTGATACTTCTGGTAATTCTTGTGGTCAGTTTATTGATTCTGGTCAGAATGCTGATTGTCAAAAGGTTGCTGTTTTTTTTAAGAAACTTGGACTATATTAAATACTTACCCTGCTGATTATAGATTTGGTCATATAGAGATGCCCCATTTTGCTGATTATAGATTTGGTCATATAGAGATGCCCCATTTTGCTGATTATAGATTTGGTCATATAGAGACGCCACATTTTAGAATTAAGAACTTACTTGTTCGTAGTATTTTTAGTGTTGATGATGTTAATCGTAAAGATATACGTTATCCTGTTGGTTTGAATAGATGAATGTGGCAGAAAGAAGGTATTGCCCAGTATCCCGTTATAAATTTGGATACTGTTTATTCTGCTGTTACACCGTATAATGGGGATTCTAAAGAGCCATTTGGCAATTAACAATATTTTGATACATTTTTGCAACCGTATTCTGAATTTGATCATTCTGCTATATTATTTAAAAATAGACAGAATTTTGACTGCGTTACCGGTGGTCAATTTGTTGAGAGTACTAAAAATACATTTTGGAATAATTTGCCTAATGTTATGCCATTTTCTGGTAATAAAAATATTAAGAGATTGTTGTTTTGTGTTGATCCTGCTTATTCTGAAGGTGAAGTTTTGCCTACTACTGTTAGAGGTCGTATTAGATTGTATTATACTATTCAAGTTTTTAGAAGGGAACGGGTTTTTGATAGAATGAAATTATATCCTGAAGATCCTACTTATAATCGTCCTAAACAAGTACAAGCAAAGTTTGGTTGTAATTCTACGTTTTCAACCGCTACTATGCCAACTCCTTTTCTTAAAGGAAATCCCAGCTTAATATTGGTTAATTGTTATCAAAAGATGTTTTATCCTGTTTTTGGTACCATGTTTATTTCGGCTTCTCCAAAGGACGAGTCAGAGGGATTAGAGCCATTTATTAAACGGATTTAGATTTAGTAATGTATTTCATTCAAATGTTTTTTAAATATATCACTGCTTACAGATTCTCGTGTTTTTAGTGCGTTAGATAAAATAAAAAGTAATTCGGGGTTTAATTTTGCATATTCTAATATTTCATTTTCTTTTCTAAATTCTGTAAGTGGCTTACCCAGGTGCAATATCGTGCATCTGTTCTCGAACACATTCTTAAGGGTCCCATTTTATAATATCAGTTTTATTTTCGCTGTTCATAGTTATCAATGTAGAGTGTGGGTCAATTGGCAGGGCATCTTTGTATTTTATATCTGTTGTTGATGTAGGTGCTCCTTCTAACAATTGTTTCATCAATTGTATTACTCCTAGATGTTCGAAAACCATTTCGTCGCATCTGTAAGCAATAAAATGGACTAGCATTTGTAGTAGGAATGGTGACAGATTTGCACCCATTGGGCAGTTAAATTACGGGGTTTTTTTACCAAGTTCATGTGGTAAGAAACCCCCCGTACAACAAGTTTGCTATAAATGATTTACCACTGTCCGATTGACCGCACAAAATTAAACCCCGTTTTTTTCGGGTTTACATTAAATAAATAATTTGAAAGTAAAGTTATAATCCTCTAATAACTGTCATAAAATTTTATTGTGCTACATGGCGTAAAATATATGACGTCGATATATATGACGTAGATATATATGACGTAGATATATATGACTGCGCCGAGTCTTCTTTTATCTGTGCATTCTACAATTCTTGTATTTAATATATTTTTATCTTTGTAAATTAAATAATTTTTTTCAAAGTATTGTTTTTTTTGCAACTTTCTAGTTCGGAACCTGGCATGTTTAGCTCTAGCTCTCGAAGTCTAATGTCAGGTCGTGATGTCTACTGTTCATTACTTTTAATTCCCTTAAGAAATTTTAATGAACATTTCTCGCGTTTGACCTTTTTTAGACTTTCTTTCTGTTACAATTGGTTTGTTGTTTTGATTTTTCGCCATCACCGTATTCAAATTTTGTGTGTGTCCGGTTGATGATGAGCAATAAGTCATATTTGAGACTGGAATGGTTATACCAAACCGCGTCGTTTGGTTTTCGCATGATGATTGTGTGATATAAATCAAACGCTCTAGTGAGACTTGGAGTACAGATATGTAGCTCCTTGTTAATTGTAATATATATATTATTCTTTATTTATTTATTTTAAAAATAAAGAAATAAATTAGTTCTTAGAGATTTGTCTATATCGATAGGTGCTTTATCCATTATAGATTCAAGTTCTTTTTCGATGTTGTTTTCTTCTTCCTCGTCGCTTATTTCTATAATGTTTTTTTGTTTTTCATTTTCTGCTGTTTTTGATGTGCATTGATTATTTGGGTTTTCCAGTAATTCGTCTATGGAGAAGTTGTCTTCCATTCCGAAGTTAGCTGCCATTTTACAGTATTCGAGGGCTTTTACAGGATCCAATGTTGTGAATGACAGTTGTGATTTTTAAAGAAAGGCTTAAGAGATTTAAAGATTTAAGAACAGATTTTTAAAGAGGTTTTGAAATTTTGAGTAGCAGGATAAACCATTTTAACTTTTTTTATTCTGAAAAAAGATGAAGTTTTATAATATTTATTACATTTACAGATAATAGTAATAGTAATAATAATAATAATAGTAATAATAATAATAATAGTAATAATAATAATAATAGTAATGATAATAATAATAGTAATAGTAATAATAATAATAATAATAATAATAATAATAATAATAATAATAATAATAATAATAATAATAATAATAATAATAATAATAATAATAATAATAATAATAATAATAATAATAATAATAATAATAATAATAATAATAATAATAATAATAATAATAATAATAATAATAATAATAGTAAATATAAATGATATTTGTAATATTTACAAACACATTTTATTTACACACAAATTTATAAAAAATATATGTAAACCGATGCGAGCTAATGTTTTTGCGTACAAAAAAAGCATAAGACAAAAGCAATAAGAACAAAAAGAAGTTTAAAACTTTAAAATTTTCGTTTAATTTCAAACTTTTTATATACTCATAATGTTTCCTTCAAATTTAACTTAGATTTATCGATTTAGATTTATTATCGATAATATATATCGATTAGATTTATCGATTTATCATTTTTAAATACCGTTACAAACTACTTCTGCAGACATTATAACCAGGTTTTATATTCCAATGATTAGTGCACTCAACTATGCCTCAACAAGACCAATTCTTTCTGCTACGTGTGTGGGGAATTCATAACAGTTAAAAAGCGTCAAGCGATCACTTCCCTCCTTAGAACCACCTACTTTCACTATTTTAGCTGTAAAATTGGTGATCAGAACAAGTCTTCGGCTCCACAGATCTGTTGCAAACCTCAGATCCGAGAAGTGCTGAAGAATACTGATTTTGAGGAGTTTCCTAACTTAAAGTAACTGAGAGTATTAGAAGCTTTTAAGTGAGTCTGTAGTGGCTGCCTTGTTAACACACGCGTACCAGATTACCAAGCCTGTATTGAGAAGTTACTAAAGTCTTACATGATGAGCATGGAGGAAGATTCCACTAAGAAATTACAAAGATGGAGAGCAACTATCAAGGCAAATGGAACCCCGGCATGATTGGAGACTTCTGCTGGATGCTCTTGGGTGATGCTTTTGACTGCCTGTGGTACTATGAATTGTGTCACAATTTAAAACAGGGAGGTTAGGTTTACTGCACTAAAACAAAAAAATTAAATAAATAAAAATGCATCTTGCCAATAACTAAACGATAACTAGGTATTTATAAAAACAATAGTTCTTATATGGTGCGTTGCACTTGAATTTAGGACGGTATTTTGCGAACTCCTAATTTAATCGCGGGAAATGACAGCACTGCTCACGCGACTTTCGTTAAAATTAAAGGCAAAAACGAGTCTCAACCCCAAATGTTTGTTATGATTAAAATTAAAAACGACTTTGTGCCAGTTGCAGTTAAGTGATATCAATATTTTAGAAAATAAAGTCATTATACGCTATAATTTAAAATCATAAAATAATTTTTTACAAGTTATCACCTACTTTCAATTCATAAAAATAAATTTTGTGTTTAAAAATATTTTTCTTGATTTAAAAGTTGTTTCACAAAATGTTGGTGGCTCGTGTTAATTACTTTGTAGATATTGCCACATTGCTTGATATATATATATATATATATATATATATATATATATATATATATATATATATATATATATATATATATATATATATATATATATATATATATATATTT
>QPEY01000064.1:656884-677780 GCA_014706445.1 Hydra viridissima
AAAAAAAAAATTTTTAAGGTGTAATTTTACTTTGGAAAATAACAATGTTGTAATGCTCAATTTTTGCTTCTAAAAACTTGAACGTTATTTCATTTGTGAAATTGAAATAAAATCTATAAGAACTTTCTGTTAAAATTTGATATCAACGCGAAGCCTTTTTTTTTTTACATATATAATTGTTTTTTAAAGATTAGGAGTTTTAATTTTTTTTTTAGTAAGATAAGTTAAATGGGATGGCGTCAAATGGAATTAAGTTTAATGGAATTATCCAAAAGAAACTGAGATCAGTTGAAACCATTGATTTGACAGGTGAAACACCAGTCATCAAGAAGAAATGCATAGAGGAAAATATAACAGTCGTTAATCTGGACAGTGACCCTTTGACAATTAAATCAAAGCTAGATAATCTGGATAGTGAGTCTTTGACAAAAGATTTAAAGCTAAATAAAAGGCACAAAAATTATTTTGTTTTAGAAATTAAAAAATCTCTTTCTCTCCTTTTAACTACTAGTCATTTCTATTTCAGTGTTTTAATTTGAATAATATATACACTCCACATGTGCTCTAATAAACTTCTCTGAGCCACATATTTTATTAGTTTTATATTATTAGAATTCTCTTTCTTTTGTTGCACCATGTTACAGTGTAGTCTGCTATAACAGATTGTTAAACCAGTCAATATAATATTCCATGCAAAATTATGAAAAATTTTTTTTCAGAAAGCAATGTGAAATTTGCTTAAATGGAGAGTCTAAATATACATGTCCTTGCTGTAAAATGAAAACTTGCTGGTAATTCTCTATTTTTCATCAATTTTATGTCCTTTTTCTACTTTTTTTTCAACCAAAGAGTTTTGTTTCTTAGGGGGGGATTGATGGCAACTATAATTTTAATTTCTTTACAGTAAAAAGCAGCAAAAAGTAACTTTTTTGACAGAAACATTTTCTAATGAAAATTAAAATTTTAAGGAATAAGAAAAAAAATTTTTCTTCGTGAAGAGAAAAACTAGAATTTATAGATAAACTCATAGGGTTTAATTTGTTGCTTTGTCATTACTATCTATCTTTAAGTTGGTGCATGATGCATCCTTGATTGCTGTTTATCTTTATTTTAACACTGGATACCCTCAATAGGTTATAAGGCATTCACTAGAATACCTTTTAACCTATCAATATTAAAATTCACTAATTATTTAGTAAATATAAGTAATAATTTCTTATGTTTTAATCTGTTGACAAATTTAGCTTGTCTTGTGCTAAGAAGCATAAAAAGATCAAAAATTGTTCTGGGGAGAAAAAGAAAGTGGAATTTGTTGCTCGCTCTGATTTTAATGATATGCATCTTTTTAATGGTATTGCTTTTATTTTTTTTTAAATAAAATAATTTTAACTAACTAAATTTGTAAACTCAAACAATCATTTTAAAAAATGCTAATTTGATGTTTTTAAATAAACTTTTTCTATGTAATTATATTTTAAAGACCTGAGATTCTTAGAAGAAGTAAAACGATTGGTAGATAATGCACAAAGAGATCACAAATCTAAGCCTGTCAGAAGAATTTCCAAAAAGGTAGTTATCTCTAACTTCTAAAAAGCTAATCATCTCTAACAATTAAAAAGCTAGTTATCTCTAACTTATAAAATATTTTGAAGCAAAAGATAAGTTTACAGATAAATTAGCTAATTAGACAAATATTTCTCTGTTTTGTCTTAAGTCATTCAAATAGCAAATGAAAGCAACACTCTTTTACTTCTGATTTTTTATATATTATCAATGATTAAAATTTATCCATTTACTTTTTTATACTTAGATTAACAAAAATTTCAGCCCAAAAGTTTTTAAATAGGCATTAAAGATATCTCTCTGTTTGACAGTAAACTATTGCTGACTTTTAAGCGAAGCACTTCTTTAAATTTAATGATTTTTTTTGTACAAAAGTACAATAATATGCAGTGCTTATTTATCTAATAATGAAATTAAGAGCAGGGAAAATAGTTTGGTCATAATGAAATTTTTTCCTGGTGATAACTAAAAAATCCAAGTAGATTTGAAAGAACATTACTTCCTTTAATAGATAAAAATGTAAATAATAGAAGATAAAAGTAATATTTTAAATACTTTTTTTTGTTTACTACATCAATGTTTTTTAATAACATCATTCATGTGAATATTATTGAGCTCGCCCCTGTTATTGATTAAGATGGCTGCACACAAGATTCCAGTTTAGTTCAGTTTTTACAATATTCCAATAAAGGACAATTTTTTATTCTGTTATGTGATTGATATTTTTAGTTTTTAAATTATGCACGTTAAAGTTAAAGTATGCACGTATACTTTTCCTGTTAGTATATGCCAAAAAATCTTTATTTGGACTTTTCCATTTAAAATTTTTTTTAGGACAAAACTGCAATAAATAAATAACAATGTTTATTTCAGCAATTTAATTTTTTGCCCTAATAGGATTTAAATAGTTGTACTTAAATTGATAGTAAATGAATTTCCTGAAAAAATGGCATGTTACAGTTAGGCCAACTACAGATTTGTAATAATCAAGAAAAACAGATCTTACAAAATTTAATTTTATCAATGACAAAATAAGTTTTAAAGAAAAAATTGTTGTCGTTGACTTTTAGACCTTTTAAAAACATGTTTTTGTTTAATTTGTGAATGCAAAGATTTTTATATAAAATTATTGCCTTACTTAATCTTTATCAATCTACAGTTTTTAAGTCTATAGACTTATTGGCCCTACTTTTTAGGTGCATTTACTTCAAAAAGCAGTTAAAAACAGGGGTTGTAAATTGTTTCGCATGGCAAAAGGAATGCAACGTTGGAAAGAAAATAAAAATTTTTATAATGTAAAGTAAGTTGCAATTTTTATTTTGAAAAAAATAAGTATAAGAATTGTTATAAAAATAAGTAAAAGAATTGTTATAAAAATAAGTATAAGAAATGTATTTTTAACACTATAAAAAATCCCAATAATATTTAATGTTCAATCCTCTCTAGAATCCTAATAATTTCAATATTTAAAGTCTTTTTTTGTCATATCATGTGATTGTCCATGTCATATCATGTGATCGTCCATGTCATATCATGTGATCGCCCATGTCATATCATGTGATCATCCATGTCATATCATGTGATCTTCCATTTTGTCATCTCATGTGATCTTCCAGTGGCTGAGAAAAGTAGTTTTATTGATTCCAACTAAATATAAAAATTATGCTATTGTAATGTGCGATTACAAATGATTGAAACCTAGCTTATAGCTTGGTAGCTTATAGTTATTAACTTACAATTTAGTAGTTTGTAACTTGTTACTTTTTCAGAGAGGACGTTTTACATTGGACAATCAAGTTTGTGTTTGAAGAAATTTATGAAACCATTATAACCAAGTGAGTGCATCAGAAAGCTGGTGTCATATGCAAAAAAAAGCAACCTTTTCTCTAAATGTGTTGTTAGATATTTAATAATGAATGCATCGTTTTTTCTTTTATTTAGACACCCAGAAACAGAAACATTTAAAGATATTCTGTCACCATTCGTTGATAAAGAAAAAGTATTACCAGAAAATAAAATAAGGTTTACATTTTAGATTTTTTTGCAACTTGAAGTTTTGTGTTGATTTTATAAATACAATGGTTTCTTTAGTGGAAAACGCTCTTTGTATTGTCCTACTTCAATCCACGGTTTTAGAGCGTTGTGTCAAATATTGTTAGTTTTTGAAAAGTAGAAAGTTTAAAATATGCAGTTTTAAAATGGCTTTCTCAACCTTATTTGGCTTTCTCAAATTTCTTATTAACTGACCAATTCGAGATAAGTTAGCTAAAATAGAATCACTTAAGATAAATTCCTGACACTATATTGTAACTATGCCGCAACTCTATTGCTTATAATAACTTTGACTGTAATTGGTTTGCAATAACTATTTATTTAGGTTTCTAGAGTACACCAACCGTCATCCAGACCAAAAAATATTAATATTTTTCAAGCACGAACTTGAGCAAGGTCAAGCCAATAAAAGGTTACTTATAATTTCGCCTAAATTAGAAAAAAGCTTTTTTGTTTAATATGGAACTTTTTCTACCCAATCTTGAGCAATAAATAACGCATTTGGTTTTTTTAATTTTAGATTCAGTGAAGTAAATATAAATAGCACTGTAAAAGAATCTCTAATGGGTATGTCTATACTTGAGTACCCTGAATACAAAGTAACGTTGTCTTCAAATGCTTATCGGGTTCGAAATGAATTATTTATACGAGGTAATTGAAGTCTTTTTTTAAATCTTTGGATATTAATAATATCTTGACAATATTTTAAAGTAGTTAATAGATGTACGGGATTCAAATGTTAGCGAAGAAACTGTTAAAAATTAAATATATTTATGATGCAGCATTGAAACCTATTAGTGGTAAAGTAATATTAATTCTCAGAGGGTGGGGGGGTGGGTGGGGTGGTGCAGTTTCGAAATTAAATTTTAGAATATTAGTAATAAACCTTTAAAACGTGTCAATTTTATATTATGGTCTAATTTTTTTTTTTTTTTATACTTAACAATTTAGATAGTTTGTTAAACATAAAAGAAGATCCCGGAGAATCCTCTAGCGAATCTTCAAGTACCACTGCAAGTGATAACGAAGAAATCGACGAAAGCTCTAAAAAAACATTAGAGGAGGTCCTCCGAGAAATGCAAAATGGTAAACTGGAAATTTAAAGCGAAGAAACGTTGTAAATTCATAAAAATCCTTTTCCATATTTCAAACATTTTTGTGGGGTCTGGTGCAGTTTTTGGAGTGTCAGGTGCAAATTACCAAAACACTGTTATTGAAAAAATAGTATGATGACTAGGGACTTTCCAAAAGCGACTCTCGACTCCTGATTCGCTTTTGGAAAATCAACTCCCGACTCTTATTGATTGCGCATCAGTTGGCGCATCAGTAGGAAAAAGAAAATTGGAGTCATAAAACTAGAAAGAAAGTAGACAATAGTAAACTTTTGGTATTGTGTTTAATATTTAGTGATATGTGAAAATAAAGACTTACAAGAAGATTATAACTGCCTTACCTGAAGTAACCAAGCATACGCATACAAGTTCAATATTCATATTTTATACAGGTCTTTAGATTAAACACAAGCCGTGCAGAAATTTAAATTTGAATAATGGAGAGAAAAGGGTGTATAATTTACCACGATTATTCTATTTTTTATTCGCCTTCATCCAGCAGTGATGCAACTGACTGTAAATCCTATAATCCGGTAAATTGGCTTTTACTTGTGCATCCGGGTTTTAATATTGTCAATTTTTTTTTATACTTGATTGCCTTTCATAATTGATATCTCTCTGGGCATTACTAATTTAAAAAATTATAAAGGGGAGAACTAACGATGCTGAATTCCTGTACATTATGTGAATAAGTAGATAAAAAAAATTTCTTTTCGTCGATAAAATAAGTTTATACCAAATATTGGACGTTTCCAACGGTCATCATACTAATTTATAAAGATTGCGGTTACATGAAATAGGTGTCACTGCAAGTTTTGTCAATTAACGTGGAATCATTGTACAGTAGGTATTACTACGCACTCTCCTAGGCAAATGTCGTAAAAAGGTATGTAACAATAAACAATAACATTTGAGTTAAGCTCAAAAAATGTAGTATCGACTTCATAGGATTCAATGCATCAAATATTCGTTTAAACGAAAAAATACTCTTGTTTAAGTTTTAAATATTGTATTTTGCAGTTTTTTACCTTTGACAAGCTCGAGAAAAACTTCAGTAATAACAATGAGATCGAATAATTCAAATTCAAATTCCCTTGACACAGTTTATTAAATAAACTGTGTTTAAAAAGTTTAACTGTCCCTCGGCACAGTTAAACTTTTAATAAATTTTATTAAAAGTTTAACTGTGCCGAGGGAGATATTTCTAGTATTTAAAAACTATCGCATATTAAATCTTCTAATAAGTAATCGTTTCTTATTACTAGAAAATTGGACTGCCTTGACGTTGGCGATGGAGGTTGGCTAAATTTCCCAAATTTAGTAAATAATTTACCAATATCCTACTAAATCTAATATTTTAGCAAGAAAATTTAAACGCAAAAAGTTGTACACAAAGTAGTAAAAAAGTAGCAAGAAATTTAACCAAAAGAGTGAATACTTTTAAACGAATACTTTTTACAAATATATTCGTAAAAAGTATTCGTTTAACGAATATTCGATTCATGAATTTTATATGAATTTATGTTAAAAACATAAATTGATATAAAATTCATTTAACGAATATTCGTAAAAGGAAGGAAAATTTATTCCTAAAATATTCGTTTAACGAATGTTCAACCGTGCCGAGTTTACAGGGTTGTAATTTTGATATTTAGGCTTTCAGCACAATGAGCCTTTGTTCCCAATATTATAATAATTGTCTTTACACAAAATATTAGCTGCTAAAATATACTAGTGTGACGAAGACCTTAATGTGATAATCTATCACAAAGAAATACACAGTTTTAGAACTGTTCAAGTTTGATTTAATATTTGATAAAATTTACTCTAAAACATCTGAGTATTGTCAAATTTGTCCTATACTTTTAGAAAATAAGTAACTTAAAAAATGGAGAAATACAAACAAAAAAAAAAAAAAAAAAATTTAAAACCGAAAAGAACAATGCTAAACAATTTAAAAAGTTACTTTGTGCTGGATGCTGGACTTTTTTTTGTTTAATACAAAAATATTGACACTCACAATAATGACGGTTCACTTGAGCTGCTTTTTAACTTAAAAAAAAGCTCCAGTCATTGGAATGATCAACAAGAGGTATTTTTAAATTTGTTTTTGAACAAAGTCGATTTTTATTTTTATCTTAACATTACACAATTTTTTGAGTCGCCATTAACGTAATGTAAACAAGCTGTTAACATTTTAATAGCACGACGATTTAGCATTGGATATGCTTGATTTATATTCTCAAATAACTATTATGTTCGTTTAATAGATAACTTGGTTAAAATTTATAAACTTGATAAATATGTGAAATTCGATTGATTAAATATTTCAATAAAACTTGACAAACCTTAACTCGAACTATTTAAAAAAATTTTTTACTGTCGAAAAACTTGAGCAAAAATTTGGTGAAATTTGACGAACTTGTATATGCTTGCACTGTTGTTGGGAAAAGACAATGAAGTAACATTTTTGTGTGACAGATACGATGGGTTATTTAAAAAATGGATCATAGATATAATGGGGTTTATATTTTAAAAAAAAAAATAATCAACCCCGTGGTAACGGGCTGTCCTTTTAGAACATTGATTCACTCATTGACGAGCATTTTTATGTTTTAATTTACGTAAATTTTTCTTGCGCTTTTACCTGAATTTATTTATTTATAATAAAATTTTTTCCTTTAATGGAAGAAAAATCTAAAATAAAGTGACGCGAAATAAAACCAATAAAAATCGTTTGAAACGTTCATTGAAACTAAACTATAACAGCGATTATTCACGAGTTCAAAGAAGCAATATTTTTAAATTATTTAATAACTTGAATAATTGAAGAATATTTTTTAAAAAGCATCTGGCAAATCTAAATTAAACTAAACCATTGGTATTTTTATATAGTTATTAAGTCTTGGTAGAAAATGGTTGATTTTTTAAAAAGGGTTTTAAGTTTTGCATTTATATTTACCTATGTAGCAGTAGCAGTAGTTTTAGCCAAACAAAATCGCTGCTATGATAAAGATCGCCGTTGTGAAGAATGGCTTCATAATGGTGACTGTTGGAAAAGCGATGTGAAAACGTTATGCAGAAAAAGTTGCAAACGCTGTGTCGCTAACAACGACGACCTCGTTTATGAAGTTATAACGCGGGGTGTAGAGGATACCTACACAGTGTTATATTGCATGGGTTTTTTAGGCGTCCTTGGCATTCTTATTGCTGCAATTAAGCTGAGTAATACAGGTGGTGTTTGCAAATCCAAGGGTAGTCTTAAAGGTAAGGTGGTGATTATAACGGGAGCCACAAATGGAATTGGTTATGAAACAGCCGTTCGTTTAGCATTAAAAGGCGCAAAAATAATTTTAGGCTGTTCAAACTTAAAAAAAGGATTAAAAATAGCGAAGTATTTGAGAGATAACACTGGTCAGAAATATGTTGAAGCTAGAAAATTAGACCTTGCATCATTGGCGTCGGTGCGTGAATTTGCGAAAGATATTTGCGAGGACTTTCCGTGCATTGATATTCTTATCAACAACGCTGCCATAATTTCGGGAAGTAAAAGATATGAAACGATAGATAAAAATGAAAGTACTTGGCAAGTAAACTATCTGTCTCATTTTTTGTTGACAAAGATGTTATTGCCAAAAGTTAAATTAAGTGCGCAGGGTAGAATCATTAATGTCGTTTGCAACAGTTATAAAAAGGGCCACTTTGACTTTACAGACTTACAATTAAAAAAGAACTTTTCACCTTACGTTGCGTACAATAACAGTAAGCTTGCCATAATGCTGTTTACTCAAAAATTGACTACTTATCTTAAAGGAAGTGCAGTTACCGTAAATGCAGTCAATCCCGGTCGAGCTTCTACGCTGTTATGGAGGAACATTTTCCCATACAATTGGCGTATAGTAGGCATAATTGCTGAAATATATCCTTATGTGTTTTGGAAATCACCAGCTTCGGCTGCCGAAACAATATTGTACAGCTGTTTAGAAAAAAATTTAGAAGGAATTTCTGGAAAATTATTCGAAGAATGTGCTGAAACGGCTGTTGAGGAATTTGATAAAACTGTTGTGAATAAGTTATGGGACGCAAGCGAGAGGATGGTCACGCCTGAAAATATAACTCATCTTTTATAGTTTTTATAAATAGAAAAAAATTTAAATACTTTTAAGTTTTTATTTTAAATTAAAAAAAAAAACGAATAAATTCTATAAAAATAATGTTTTATGCATCAACACATGCAGGGGGTATGATAATTGCAAGTATTTATTCGAAGCGCAAAACGTGTTTTTTAAAGTTACAAAGAGTCACATTCTTTACATAACTAAAGTCTGAAATACACGAAAGTCACGCGACAATTTTGATCTGAAAACTTTCATTTTTTTAAAAAATGATGCATTAAAAAAAAATGATGTGCTCTTAAATCACATAATAAGGTAAATTGCTATTTTTAAAATGATGATAGAGTTTTTTTTATTGAGTGTATTATTTGTAGAATTTTTCATAGGGTTTAATCTCCAGTTCTTAAATTTTGTGCGTTAGTTTATTGTATTAGAACTCTAGAACTTCTGCTCAAAATATAAAACTGTTCATAGAATATCACAGGGTTAAGTACTGGCGTGGTTTTCTTAAAAGAAACCCGGTTTTTGTACCCTTTAAAACTCTTGAATGACATAATAATGGCATAATCTTAAAATTATGGAAAAATTCAGTTGTAAAGAATAATCATACAAAAGAACAACTTTTTTTTATGACTTTATAATGGTTAACCTTTTTATGAATATGTTTTAACTTTATTGCTAAACCAAATAAAACTAATTTTCATGATAAGAAATCTACCTAATCTACTGGGAATTCAAAATAAGACGACTGAGCTGTTCATTTGATGAAGAGGTCTTTACTTATTTTTAAAAAAAGTTCATTTTGTAGCCATCTATAGATGTTCTCTTTTCAATTTGTAACAAATCTTTCTTCGGCTAACGCCGTATTTCGTAGTAGCTTGATTATGTCTGCTTTTTATTTTTATCTGTTAAAACATCCTGAAATGTTTTCCACAGATAGTGAAGGAAGTCAGAACATCTCCGAGTATAATTTCAATCGCTTTGATCAACCAGGAAACTTCGTCATGAGAAATTTATTCAATATTAAAAAATATTCAACTTATTTTGAACTTTGATGAACCTAAATTTAGAAGTTATTTGGTTTTAATGTTAATTTCTTCCAGTTTGGTACTATTAAGAACATTTAAAAAATGCTCCCTCCCGTTTTCTCCCCCACCCCATGCACTATTGGTAAATAATGTAGCCTTTCCCTCCTCCATTTCCTGCTCAACCCCCTCCCACTCCTCTTTCTGTTAATCCGTACCTGGTTAACACCAGCTAACAGTAATTAAGGGTTGAATTGCCGAACAAGTTCTTTTGATTTTTTTTTTTTTTCCTAAAGTTTTGAGTTTTTTTTTTTAAAGCTTTTTTTTTTTTTTTAGTTTAGTAATTCTTTTTTTTTTTTTTAAAAGAAAAAAAAAAGGATTATTTTTAAGAAAAAAAAAAATTTGGAAAATTTTTAAAAAAAGAATTGATTTAAAGAAAAAAAAAAAAAAAAAAGAATTACTCATAAAATATGTTCAAAATAATTACTTTACTACGCGTGTGTTCCTTGAAGTCACGAAACGAGACTGTTCAACAGTAAACTTTGTAACGTTTCTATCTAAGTAAATAAACCAATGCTGACGTTTAAATACGTATTTATTTTAAGAAATAAGCTTAAGGAATAAAAAAAGGACGTACGCAGCTCAAAAGTTGATTTAAAGGTCAAAAAACTTAACCTCTCCTTTTAATTAAATGAGATTATAAAATATAAATAAATAACGCAAGAAAACTACACTGCTTTTTTAAAATATACGTTAAATCAAGACTCAAATAACTTTCGTTGTGCAAAACCTAAAACAAATCATTACAAAAACTACCAAAACGAGGAAACTAAAGGTAAGGGGCATTGTTTTTTGTATCATCAAAGTATTCTTGGTGTAAGAAATGTACACCGTAATTTTGCACTTCAAATTTATTTCATTTTTCTCCTTTTTTTCCCCTATATTTAAGACAAGGTTTGAAAATGTATTTTTTTTTTTTTACTGGAGCATTAATTACAAAATTGAAAAGCTTTTTTTAAAAAAGTTTACTGCCCATCATGAATTTTGTCTTCATAAAACTTGGTTAAGCGCCCCCNATAGTACATAAAATTTTCAGTTAGTACCATATCTTTAGTAAATTTTTATTTCTTAGCTCTAATTACGTATAGCTTTTTAACCCCTTGCTGACATACTCGCCTAGAAGTAGGTTAAAAAGCGGGGGTACCTTAGATAGGTACTTAGCTGTCCCAGTAATAAACTTAGAATTTTTCTCTCAAAAGGTCTAAAATATTTTCCAAAACCAGTTCTCTGTGCACTGAAACTTTTAAAGATTTTATTACCATTATGAAGAAAGGTTGCTTTGGTGTCTCTCTTAAAAATACTGAATTAAAGCCCTACCTGATATTTTTGACACACCTTTTTTTTTACTATAGTTAATTGACCTAATTCTCTTTTTTGATTCAACTTAATTTTTTTAACTTTGTTTATAAAATATATTACAAGCAAGATTTTTTTACAAAATTCTTTTCTAAAGATGTTTTGCTATTGTACAAGGTGTTTTATTAGTTGTGTACGGCCTTTGGATTTTAAATCTTTAAACAGATGATAAAGAAACAATATTTTTGTATATTTATATTTAACAGGATATTTATCAGAAAAATATTGTTAGCTATTCAATTTGTTTACTATTTGGTTCTTGGCAATGTTTCAAACAAATCGCTACGTTTTCGTAGGCTCTTCTTAAACCTCCCTCTACACAAACTTTTTTAATCTGCCCATGAAGTTCACCAATTATAGAGGGTTCATCTTTGTATACAGTATACTTTAAGTAGCCCCAAAGAGTAGGCCTAATAGCAACAGTTATGACGGTTTATAATACTATTCAGTGTGAATTGTCTTCCATCTGACCAATTAATCTTGTTTAGCAAGTTGGAATTTCATTCAAACTTGGACAACATTCTCTTACAAAACTCCATTCTTTTGCCTTGCGCTGAACTTGATCTGAATGGTCGAAAACCTACTTCTCGATTAGCACTTGTGCTCATCCCCATTTCGATAACGCCCTTTCAAAATGACAAATCGTCGGTTTCTGTGACCATTTCACTGACGTTTTGAATAGCTTCCTCTCTAACAATAGAACGAGAGCGGCCGAATCTTTGTCAATCATGAACACTGCGTGTCTCTTTAAACTTGTCAACCAAATTTCGAACCGTTTTCTTATGAGGTGGCGGATTGGTAAATTGATTTTTCGATTGTCTTCTAATCTTTTAAAAATTCTCAAATTTGACAAATAAAAAAATTCGAGTTCTCTCTTCAGTCGAAAGTCGTAAAGTTTTATTATTATTTTTTTTTATATCTAATTTAATTAAAATTTATTTATGAATAGATTTTTAACACTTATTAATTATGATAATTAAGAGCAATTTGAAATCAAAAGCACGTACACAACTTATAAAACACCTTGACTACATTGCAAGTGACTAAAATCGTTTGGTATACTCTGGATGTTGACCGAACGTTTTAACTAATGATAATAAAAGTTCTGATAGTGTGTTTCAACCACTTCACTTCGTGTTCACTTGGTGGCCTCAAAAATGTTCTGATGAAAAAAAAATGTTCTGATGATTAAAAATCCCGAACTGAATGCTGAACTTCTCTCAGCCAGTTATTGAAAAGCATCTACATATGTGGATGCTTTTCAATAACTGGCTGAAAAAATCCCAGCCGGCAAAAAACGTTATCGAAACGTTGCGTAAAGTTTACGGAACGTTTCGATAACGTTTTTTGCCGGCTGGGATTTTTGAAAATTTTTCAACGCTCACTTTCCTTGAACTTTTCCCCTTTTTTTCAAAAAGTTCAAGGGAAGTTAGGGTAGGAACTCTGCTCAATATTTTAAAATGCTTTCCATTGATCAGTATTTGCCCAATTAGTTTCCAGGATCTGGAAAAAACAATTTGCAACACCCAACAAAATATGTAACTTGATTGGAGAGATGATGCCAGAGATTCAAGTATCACCAGATGCAGAAATGATCGGAATATGAATGATCTTGCCAGTTAGTTAAGCTTTAGCTTAGGCGCTTTCTGAATTCATGAAATTTAGATAATTGGCTTAAATAAACCAGTTATCAAAATTTTGGGACCTTGAGAAATTTGTTTTCAAGACCCCAGAGCTTTTGAGGTTTTTTAAATCTGAATTGCAGTGCCTGGAGACTTAGCAAAATGATTACCGTTTTCAAATCACACCAAATAATAAGGGACCAGATTCGCTGAACATTTACAAAAGTCTCAGAGAGATTCTTTGCAAAAGCAAATTTTATTAGACATTTGATGCCTGTGTTTTTCGCTTCTAAGAAGAAGACATCTCTAAATTTTCAGTAAAAAAAGATTCCCATCAATGACCCCGAGGCAAAAATTCAGAAACCTTTTTCCTCCATCAATTCCATGCATCAACTTCTTATCAAATGAGTTATTCATTGATAGTAAAACTGTTTTTAAAAGATCTACCAAATTCTTGCAGTAAACAGCTGTATCACTTGAAGTTTCTATTGCTATTATTCCCAGAAAATGATTTCATTTCATAATAAGGGAAGAAATCATTCAATTGGCGACAAGCCTTTTAAAGTTGGCATAGAAATAGGGTTGAACCAACTTGCACTTGACGATTGATAAACAATTTCAATGCTAGACAAAAACGTGATGAGCTGAACCATAAGCCTTAGCTTTTCGACAACGACTCTGCAATGTGCTCTGTAGCTTTAGAATCTTTTGCAGCCAAATCCTTAAAATATTCCCGAATATTTTAAGTGAGGCAAGTCCTTACTTAAAAGACTGAGGTATTTGCTGAATTTTAAAGATTGTAGCTTGCCATCAGTTTTGGATTGATCAATCGAGCTCCTTTAATTGATTTATAAACGCCCTATCTTGCAAATGACACATTAACATTTTTGTCCACAGGATTCTGCTCTGATCTTAATTGACATGAAGTCAAACTAAACTGGAAGGGTCACATCTTTGTCTTCATCATTTCTCCTCGTAGTTGTTTGGCAACTTTAAAAAAAGCCTTGCGGTACACGGGCATCAGAAAGATTGATGCTTGTTTGATAAACGATACTGACAATGTTAGTTTGAAATTCTGTTAGTGGCCTGGAGTAAATTTTCATGCAAAAAAAAAATACACAATTTTCCTATTTCCATCATGATTGATCAGGGATTTAGATTTTTTTACCTACTATGGAGAATAGGTTTGATTTTGTATCCTTTGAAAGACATATTTTATTATTAAAATATATATCAACAAGAAAATGGAAATCAAATTTGGCAATCTCTTAGAAATTTTAATATATCTTATCTATAAAGTAATAAAAACATTTGTTTTAGCAATCATAAAGGTTCACAGTCGCTTTCCAGAAAAACGCACTACTTAATGCAACCAATATCATCGAAGAGAAAAACGATTCAACCAATGTAACCAAAAACCATACAAGATTTGAATAAGATTTTATAAATATTGATACTAGTGAGATATCCTCCAACTTCCAGGTGGGTGGTGTCAGTTGCTAAGATTTAATAAGCATTGTTCTAACTCTCATTTTAGGCACAAAAACTAGAGTTGCAATAACTTCAAAGTCAATTTATTTCTTAAGGAAGTCGTAGTTGAATTTGAAAATTTATATTTCTGGACAGTGGAATGTGTTTTTTTCACCCCATTAAGGTGGGATTTATAGGTCGGCTCAAAAGACACTATCCCAATTTTTAACAAGAGTGTCCATTTTAGTGAAGTTGTGAGGAGGGAGAAAGTTGTGAGGAGGGAGAAAAGTTAAAAACAGCGAAAAAACGTACATACAGAGACCTATTCACCCTGTCATATAAATAAACGGAAACACGATAAAACGTAACGAAGAAAAAATTAAAAACAGCGATTAAAAAAGACATACACGCAGAGACTTATTTACCTATCAAGTAAATTAATGATAAGTAGACAGCAAGGAAACAAATAATAATAAAATATAAAAGCTCAAAAATAGAGTTACGAAGGCAGTGGCGTATCTAGGGTAGGGCAGGCAGGACACTTGCCATGGGCGCCAACCTGAAAGGGGCGCAAAAGAGGCTTGGTTGCGATACGATAAGCGAGAATTATATAAAATAAATTAAGAAATAATATATTATATAAAATAAATTAAGTTTTGAGTTATTTCTCAGTGTTAGATCTACTATGCTTTTTTACTGTTCTGCAAAATATTATATTTCTAAAAAATGTGCTAAAAAAAGCGGTTAGGAATATGTTACTGAAACAAGTTTCCAATTTTGATCCTGTTATTAAAGATCATTTAAAATTTGCGGAGAGCCATCCTGGATCCACTATATATCTTTCAGCCAACATTCAGAACGAGTTCATTCACATCATAGCATCCACTGTTCGTGCTAACTTGCTTGAAAAGATACATAAAGCAAAGTATTATGGGCTAATGTTTGACTCAAATCCAGATTTAGCCCATCGCGAACAAATGTCTGAGGTAGTTAGGTATGTCGAGATCGATTTCGAGAACAAACATTACATATAAAAGAATCTTTCCTTGGCTTTATCCAACTCAGCGATAAAGATGTAGCTAGCTTAGCCTAAACAATATTGGAGCAATTAGAAAAAGACAATGTGAATGTAGAAAATTGCAGGTCACAATGCTATGACAATGCTGCTTTTATGGCTGGCCACAAGAGTGGTGTACATCAAGTAATAAAGGAGAAAAACAACCATGCCATATTTGTCAATTGTGACAATCATAGTCTTAATTTGGTAGGCGTACATGCGGCTAAAAAAGAAGTAATGATGATTACTTTTTTTGAAATCATCAATGCGCTTTACGTTTTTTTCTCAAGATCAACTCAACGATGGCAAAAACTTAAAGATGCTGTGCCTATTACTTTGAAATCCGATTCCGATACCAGGTGGAGCGTCAAAACAGAATCAGTATAACCTGTACACACCTACATTGATGAAATAGTGGAAGTTCTTCAGAACTTAATGGTAGACGAAAGCGCGTGAGATGAAGCAAAAAGCGATGCAAAGCAGCTTTATAATAGAATTTTAACGTATGACTTTCTCACATTGCTAGGGTTTTGGAACAAGATTCTTGCCCGAATTGACCGTGTTCAAAAGAGGTTGCAGGACTCTAAAATGAACTTTAATAATGCAGCTTTAGATTTGAAATCGCTCCAAGATTATTTCCAACGTGAGAGAGAATTCTTAGTTAATGACTCAATAAAAGAAGGAGTTCAAATTTGCAACGAATGGGGTGTTGAATTTGAAAGACGTCAAAGAACAAAAAAAAGAATGGATAGCGAAATGTCTAGAGATGTTGCGTTAACAGCAAAAAAATAAATAGAAAGGGTAATAAAAGGGACTGTCGACCGTCTTTTCAATGAACTGAAAACAAAAAGCGTTCAATTAATGGAAGTTGATGAAAAATTTGGATTTCTTCTTGATGTGGAAGGGTTGTGCTTCAATACGGAAATCAATCACTTGAAAGATCAATGTAAAAAGTTTGGCGAAGCCTACAGTTCTGATATGGATGGACGAGAACAGTACGAAGAAATTTTGGACGGTAGAATGCTGCTTACTAGCCTTAAGGAAAAAATATCAAGTCCCGATCAACTACTTATGTTTATAGTTGAATATATGGAGACGAAAACGTTTTCCCTAATATGCGTATAGCATTTCAAATATTGCTAACAACAGCTGTGTCTGTAGCTAGTTGTGAAAGATCATTCAGTAAACTTAAACTGATTAACTCTTACTTGAGAGCTTCGATGGGCCATAGCCGGCTCTGTGATCTCGCTTTACTAAGCATAGAGCGAGAAATTACCGAAGAAATTGATTTTGACAATGATGTTAAGAAATTTGCAGCAATTAAAGCTAGAAAAATAAATTTGTAATATATGTTACATAAACAAATTGTTTATTTATAATGAATAATAAAGTTTTATTAAAAGTTTGTGTCATAATATGTTAAAAAATTGTAATTAAGCACTTTATGTGGGGGAGGAGAGGCGCGAGATCGGTATTTGCCCCAGGCGCTATTCACCCTAGGTACGCCACTGTACGAAGGACTTCATGATAAACAAAAAATAGAGTTACGAAGGACTTCTTGATAAAAAAAAAAAGAGAGAGAGAGAGAGAGAGATAGAGAAGGACTTCTTATTGAATAAACGAAAAAGGAGGAAAAGATCCTCTTCTTATATAAATAAAAGAGAAGAAGTTTTTAACAAAGATTTTTAAGAAGAATTTTTAGAGAGTTTTCATTATTGAAGAATTTAAAACTGCTGATAAAACAGAAGAAGTAAAAAAAAATAAATAGAAGTCAGAAGAAAAATTGATTGAAGAAAAGTAAGCAGAAGTTTCGCCGTTTTTAATAAAGAAAAAAAAGAAGAAAGCTAGAATACCTAAAAAGGAGTAATTTATAAAAACAGTATTGAACACTACAAGTAGAGTAAGAGAGCATTATTTGTATTTTATAACTTAATGAATAAAAAAAGTGTAAACCATTAAACACTAATAGAAAGTTTATTGAAATGTATTGAATAATAAAATATACTGAAGACGGCAAACACAACCTTAATCTTTTTAGGCTAAACCTTGCCCATTCCTAACCAAACTATTCACAAACCTTGCCCTTTCCTAACCAAGTAATCCCAAGACCATTAGACTCGATCCCAACCTTCCAAATACCCCTTCTACATAAACCTAGACTCAAACCTTCCCTAGTACTTAACCATCATCTTACTCATACTCACATACAAGCTATGATCATATATGAAACCGCCGCACTCACATTATAGTCTGTTCAGCAGAGTCCAAATCAACTGCTTTGGTTAAAGAGTTTCTGATGTTTTCAAATTTAAACAATTATTAAAAATAAATTAGACAAAGTACCTACAAACGCGCGTAGGAATACTTCCGGACCAGCGTCCGTTAGCTTGACACTCTTGGAAGATCCAACAATTAAGTACTCAGGTTGACAGAAAAATTGAACAGAAAAAAATTGACAGAAAAATTGAAGTATGTAGTTTTTTTTGGTATACGGTCTGAATTAATCAGTTCGCTTATATATTATCAAAAGTAATAGGTAAGCACTAGTACATGAGGAAAGGAACACAAACACGAAAACTTGTGAAGTGGGACTGTGTTTGCCTGTGTTCTTCAGACCATTTTAATATAGTCTAATTAGGGGAAATATCTTTTACAAAACATTCCATATCATGGACGCATAAGAGATGGACGTGCAACTTATTGTTTTACATAAAAGACGCCGCAGAAATCAGCGGGCCATGCGAGTTTCCGACAAACTGTAAATGTAAACAAAAAAACTATTAAAATGGCTGCCAACAGATTTATAACAGAAACTCTGATCACGTGGTGTTAGTTTAAACTTTTATAGTATTTGTTTAATAAGAATGTTCAGGATTAAGTAACTACTTCAAGTGTTGACAAATTACTAAACAAACTACACCTAGGTAAAGGAAATTAGTTGGCACTAACAGATTTTATCATTTTTTCAAGATGAACATTTGTAAATCTGGGAACCTTTTTCGTGTAAACAAGATCTGTCAATGATAAGGTAGACCAGTAAGGTTAATTTTAAGATGACTAAAAAAAGTATAACAAAATATAAAAAAGCTTAAATAAAATTTTTTGTCAAGATCTAGTGTCATTCAATTGCTTAGTCCTTCATTCGCTAGCCTTAATTTTGTGTATTTTGTTAGTATTTTTTCCAAAATGTCATCATTTTTTGCCTCAACTGCCCACCCAACAACAAGTCGTCTTAAAGACTAATTGAAGACGTCTTGAAATTGGTCTTAAAGATGTCTTAAACTGGTCTCAGATGAAACACAGTAAGTCGTCTTAACTAAAACGTCTTGAAGTTGCCTTATTTAAGACATCTTACAGTTGTCCTAAACTGGTCTAAAATGAAACACTATAAGTTGTCTTAACTAAAACGTCTTGAAGTTGCCTTATTTAAGACATCTTACAGTTGTCCTAAACTGATCTAAAATGAAACACTGTAAGCTGTCTTAACTAAAACGTCTTAAAGTTGTCTTAATTAACACGTATTAAAGAAGGCTTAAACTGGTCTCAAATGAAACACAGTAAGTCGTCAAGGGCAGTATAATATCCAGTATGAGCAACAGTCCATTTTAAAAATGATCTTGCTGGAACATCATAGAGAAAAGTTCTAACTTTAATAGTGTGCACAACCGATTTTCTTGTCAGACCGAATGACTTTAAACCACACAATTCTTGTCATTCTTCCGTAAATGGATATAAAGACGTAATTAAAAATACAATTAAGGAAGGAATTAAAGCATGGATGTATAAAAATGGACGTGCAACTAATTACAGTTTAATCTTTAAGTATTAGTTTAAACTTTTATAGCATTTGTTCAATAAGACTGTTCATGATAAAGTAAATACTTCACGTGTTGACAAATTACTAAACAAATTACACCAAGATAAAGGAAATTAGTTGTCGGCACGAACAGATTTTAGCATTTTTTTAAGATGAACATTCGTAAATTTGGGAACTTTTTTCGTGTAAACAAAGTCTGTGAATGATAAAATAGACCTGTAAGGATAAGTTTAAAATTACAAAAAAAAAAGTATAGCTAAATATAAAAAAGCTTAAATATACCTTTTTATCAAGATCTGATTCAATTCCTTGGTCCTTCATTCGCCAGCTTAGTCCTTCATTTTCTAGGCTATTTTATAATTCATTTGATAATTCAAAACCTTTTCAAAAATGATTCAAATTTATAATTATCTTACAAAATGCGGCAGATATTTCATGTTTTCGTTTTTAATATTTCATATATTATTTCATTTATCATAAAAAGCACGTAATAACCCATTAGTTTTTGTCAAATAAAATTAAGGTTATATATAGCTGGTAAATCATATTATGTTAATATTAAATTGTAAATTATTCTTGCGGTTTGTCATAAATTGGCTTTGCTAAATTCTTTAAAACTGTGACAAGTTATTTTTACTTTCTTGTATTAATATTCATTTTATGTATAAGTTAGAGCATCCCGCCATCGTACTCGGCGGGACTCTCGTACGAGATTTACGATGGCGATGCATCGGTTTATATGCAAAAGTGCGTATTTGGATTTTTTTCCATCGTAAAAATACGCGACCGATGGTCAAAATAAAGTACGGTAATTAATCGGAAAAACCTTTATAGAAATTTTGGAAAAATAAAAACATCGAAGTTCTTACGAGGTTTCTCGAGGTACGATGTAATTCGATGATTTATTACGATATTTCACTGTAAATACGAAGTATTTCTAATAATACGAGGTATTTGATTAAATTGCGATGGTAATCTGTAAAAAGAGTGAATTAACTGTAAAAACCGATTTAGATTTTCGCAAATTCCCTCCGCAATTAAACAATCCATCAAAAATTAATTGGAAATTAATTTCCTATAGGGAGAAAACTAGTAAAGCTATAAAAGCTGTAAATTGATTAAAGTTTTTATATTTAGTTGCTACAAACCTATTAGGGATATCCATTTTACTTACTTTGATGTAAAAAAGTTACTTTTAAACAAATATTACTTTACATAACTTAGATTAAATTATCAAATATATTTACATTTAAAAGTAATTCATTTTTTAAAAAGTAGCATTGTAAAATGATATATTACATGTAAAAATTACTTACAAAATGTTAATATGTGAAATTATGCGAAAATATCGTACGACGATGCGTAAATCACAAAATATATCTGAGAGTGCGTGAAATTCTCCCCATCGGCCTCGCACTATATCGCACCTCCGATGTGATACCATTCCTCATCATCGTATCACATCGGAGTCACCTTTACAAACTATTTCTCACATCAGAATTTACGCATTTACGCAATTTCCGATGGCGGGATGCTCTTGTATAAGTTATTTATTCTTAACTGAATATACTTCTGTTGTTGTACACACACACATACACACACACAAACACACACACACAGATACATACATACATACATATATATATA
>QPEY01000064.1:711746-727630 GCA_014706445.1 Hydra viridissima
TATATATACATATATATATATAATTTACGAAAAATCATTTCCGTTAAAGGTAATCCAACTCTCAGCACCTTGCTTGAAAAAGCTTAAAGAGTTCTACAAGGTTAGGGGTTTCTGTGTTTTAGTCATACCTATGTTCAAACCTTTCCTATAACTCTATGTTTTCTAAAAACTCATTGGTGAAATGTGAAATCTTTTCACTTCTAATATACATCTTTCACTTTCATCTCTCATTTTTTCCTCTTCTTTTGAATCATTTATTTGCTTTTCTACAGTTTATCATGCTTTAAAATTTGCTTTTTAAACTCCATCATGTTGCCACTAAACTTATATCAAACACCAAACTTTGAAACATTTAAATCAGATTTTATCGAAGGTAAAATGGTGTCATTTGTATCCTAAAAAAACGACATTTAATGTTATCGTTAAACAACTTTTCTGCAGAAAACTCAATAAGCGAACTTAAATAAAATTAGGACATATAAAGTTTAGGCATCCAAACTAGATTACTTAAGCTTGTATAATACAGAGGTCTGAATATAAACTTACACAACCAGCTATAAAAGATAGGTTCAGCTCAAAAACTTCATCGAAAATCTAAATTAAGAATATCACTTTTAAAATATTTTGATTGTTATCACCGTTATCATCATTGTCATTGTTATGGCTGTCACCGTTGTCGTCATCATAATAATTGTCATCATCGTCAAATCAAACCTGCAACAGCTCGGCTTTTATGCTTAAATACTTGCTCAAATTATCTTCCATGGCTGTGATGGTTATGAAATAGTTCTCTAGATCCCTGACATGTAAACTGTCTAAAATCTAGAAAGAATTGTTACTAAACAGCTGATTCCACAACAAATAAAAGTTATGAGAAAAGAAAAAAGTAAAAATTATGCAAGTGGAAAGAAGGAAAAAAAAAGTTAAATTGAATTTCCTACAGGAGTTGTTAATGGAGCTTGCATTTCAAATACTTCGTTTGGCAGTTCTTCTCCTTTTAGAGTTCCGACCAAACATTCTGCATCCTCTGCATCAAGCTAAATAATGAGCCTGCTTTTTAACAACTCAGTTCAGCATAACTTTAAAACACATAAATTGTGGTTGACACTAGAAATTTAGGGGTTTTAAAATAATTTATGAATATTTTACCAGGAGCACGCTTGATTTTGAGCTGATGGAAATGTATTTAGACGTTGTATTATAGTGTGGAGTGAATTAATGCTAAAATAAATTCCAGTAACATGGTGTTCATATCTGATGCTGACTACGACTTACACTTTGACAATATTTAACACCACATTTTATCCAACACTCACGTTTGTTTCCTTGTCATGTTGCTGCTTTTCCTGCTTATTAACTTTGACAGCGTGTTCGAAATTTGTCACCACCACTGCAACTACCAATTGAGCAAAAATAAATGCACCAATCACAATAAACAAAACCAAAAATATGCCACCACTGATGTAATAAATTTCACTTTTGGACTGTAACCCAATCGCATGAACAAGAAACAAAATAATCAAAATAACAAAAGAAAAAGTGTGAACTCATACACAGGCTAACTATAATACAGCATAAGAGACAATTCCTGGATGGCCTCTCATGTTGTAGCATATATATGTACCATCACTTCTGATGAAAGCATCAGCTCTAGTGAGATGTCATCAGAAGGGATTTTGAGATAAAATTTTATTTATCACATCTAAGATTACACATTCCAAAAGAACTCCTCTTGCAAATTAATTGGAAATATTTTTGATAATTATATGTTTAATACTAAATATTTATCACCAAAACTCAGCCATTTTTCACTTTACTTTTCCTTGTTAAATTCACATTTAGATATTTTATATCGCCTAAAAGTGGATTTAAAAAAAAAACGAAGAAAAAGAATAGCACAAGTTATTGGCTCCCAAAACAAAAAACTCTTTTAAAGTAAAAAAAACTACATAAATATTTTTACACGAAAAGCCCTAAAGATATCCATCCATCCATCTTGAGTAATGCAAATAAACAAAGAAAACATTGCTGAATTGTTAAAGTATAGTAAACTTGAATGTCGTGTAGCAGTATGTGACTTTTTTAAAAATAAAATTATATATATATATATATAACTTTTATAATTCAATTACCTATCAAATAGTTAAACAACATTAAAGTTGAAAAGATACCAGTTGAAAGGTCCCCAAAATATTCCGGAACAACGTCTTGAAACACCGTTATTCCAATTACGGTAAACACCAACATAATGATTATGAGAAGTATTAGAATGCCTGCCATATCTTGATAGATAAAAGTAAAACTAAATTTAATTTGAAGTTCTTCACAAGCATTAAAAAAAATTTTTTTCAAAAATCTTTTTTAGATGTGAACAAAGAGTACATTTAAGTCAATAGGTAACTCTTTATTTAAACAACTTGATTGTTGATATTTAAAACATCAATACAATCATATTGCTTGTAAGGTCTGTTTGCTAATTATTTCTTAAACTTTTCTTAGTAAGTAAAGATTATTGCTGAAGTTTTGATGTTGTTAATTTGCTGACAAACTTGATTAAAAGCTACTTACGCCATACTTTACATGAAAGAAATTTTCAAAATTGAAATTAAAATAAACCAAAAAATCTTATTTTAAAATTGTTAAAAATGAAAAAAAGTTGTAACATCTTTTTTTATACAAAAAATATAAATAAATCTCAAAAAAGTCAACAAATTATCTGTGTTTAGTCCCAAGAAATAAACTCATCAAATGTTATTTTAACTTAAAAACTAAGTTTTTACCAGCTTATTTGCTCCAAAACTGATTTTGATAATAATCCTGTTCATAATGTGGAAAAAATAAAATTAATTGGGCAGCAAGTTCTAACACTTGGAAGCAGAATGAAGAAAATCTATTTGAACATTTCTAATAGGAATAAAGATTAAACTTTTGTTGACTGATGTGTGATTATTACTTTATATTCATATTTATTTGCANCATCAAATGTTATTTTAACTTAAAAACTAAGTTTTTACCAGCTTATTTGCTCCAAAACTGATTTTGATAATAATCCTGTTCATAATGTGGAAAAAATAAAATTAATTGGGCAGCAAGTTCTAACACTTGGAAGCAGAATGAAGAAAATCTATTTGAACATTTCTAATAGGAATAAAGATTAAACTTTTGTTGACTGATGTGTGATTATTACTTTATATTCATATTTATTTGCAATTATAATTATATTACTTTATATTTCTTTATATAACTAAAATTAACAAACTAAAATTGCAGACTGTTGGCTAAACATTGCTACCAACTCTTTATGCAAAGACAATAGGAACTGTTTGTTTAAAATGCTATCCAGATACAGCTATAAATTTTTTTTTTGTTAGATAAAGTTCTGTTTATAAAATTTATTGAGATTGATCTCATTAAAGATTTAGTAGATTGTTGAAGCTGGATTTGTTACGCTTTGTAGAAAAGCATAAGTACATGTAGGTTGTTTTGTCCAATTTAATAAAAAGAATCTCAAAGTCACCAAAGATCATTGGGATTCATTATCTAAGGGAATAGAGAGAACAAAAAAAAAAATTTCTGGTCTTTTAATTTATTCAAAATATCACATTGTTACAAAAAAAAAAAAAAAAAAAAAAAAAAAAAAAAAAAAAAAAAAAAAAAAAAAAAAAAAAAAAAANTTTTAATTAAAAAAAAAAAAAAAAAAAAAAAAAAAAAAAAAAAAAAAAAAAAAAAAAAAAAAAAAAAAAAAAAAAAAGACTTGCATGTTTTCTTTTCAATTATGATAACATGGAAATTTATTTTATTCAAGAATAAAAAATTGTTGTTTCTGCTTAAGTAAATCCAAAAAAGTAGAGGTAAATCATCATTTGACTTTGAGAAATAAAAAAAAGTTTTAAAAATTACTGTATTTAACCTCATTAAAAATGTTTTGAACCAAAAAACAATTGCTCAAATGGATTAAAAAAATTGTGCAATACTTCCTTGGTTCCACTTTCCTTGGTTGAAGTTTTGCTTTAATGTTGCACAGTAATTTTAAGTTAATCATTTTTAAGGTTATGAGTCAATGACTTTACTAAGTGATTGACTCATAACCTTAAAAATGACTAATATAAATAATAAAGCATTTATTTGTTATAAAGAAGGAAAAAAAGGTACTAACTGAAAGTAGTGTAGTATTTGACTAATCAAGAAAAACTCATACAAATGATTTTATCACCTAACTGATCCCCCCCTAAATGTAACTGAAAGAGGTTTGGTATATAGTGTATAAAAAGCTGTGTTGTATAATATAAATCTGTTCATTAATTCTGAATAAGTATGATTTACCTGGTATTAACTAAAGACTTTTAGGAAAGCAAAATTTACCTGATACTGAATGAAGTATTGTGTGTAGTATTATCTGAAACCCTGGGCTAATGCTAAAAAAATTGTCATACAATCTCAAAAAACTCAGAACTTTTTAAACAATAGCAAAGCATAGTTAATAACAGAAATATTTCCTTAACTAATTCAAAACATGCAAAAAGTATTTTATTCCAAAAACATAATTTCCTAGATAGATCTACTGCTACCACACCATGGTCATTTACATCATCACCACACCATGGCCATCTACGCTATTACCACATCAATCCAAATGTTTATTTAGTTGATGATGACCTTTATTTTTTTTATTTAAATTCATTTATTATAATTAATTTTTCTATTTCAATTTATTTTAAGAAGTCTTAAAATTATAAAACAGATAGATTTGAAATATAAAAAGCTTCATACAAAGAATTAACAAGTTACCTTCTTAAGCTTTTAAAAATCCGGAGAACTTGTAAAACTCTTATGACACCAGACCAACGAGGTGATTTACCCAAAACCACTAAATCAATTATGTTAAAAAACAAAATCCATTGACCTTTTAAAATATTAAATAGTTACAAAATAAAACACTTAACAGAATCAGGGTATATGATATTTAAAGAACTAAGAAATTTTGAGTATTTGGGTTCTTTCAAAAGTAAAATAAATTAAATTTGGTAAATGTAAAGAAACATAAACTTATAAGGTACCTCTTTGAGCAAGACAGTAAATATGAGATAGTAAAATAAACATGGAATTGTTAAAGCAATTAAAAATTTTGGAGAGGCATCTCCAACAGATAAAACACACACACATAAAAAGAAGGAAAACAAAACAAAAATTACTTGGCCCAAAAAACATCAAAACATTTAATAAGAAATCCAATATATTCCATTTTTGCTTCCAGAAATCTTTAAATCCATGGTACCACTCAAGAAACATTTCACAAATAAATACTGTAATAAAGAATTGCTCCAAGCAGTTGAATATAAGACTGTATTTCATTTCCTAATAGAATAATATATAAAAATACTTATAAACATGAAAAAACAAATAGCAAAACTAAAACATCATCTTTTAACATCATGCTTTAGATAAAGGAGATGGGGTGCTTCAAGTAAGGGCTAGAAAGTTTTCAAAAAAGTATAAAAATTTTTGTAAAAGATATGAAAAAAATTTTAAGAGCAGCAACTTAACAATGGACAACTGTCACATGATATTTTGTGCACTACTTTCTGTCTAGTTAAAAAGCAATAGTCAAGCTTTTCAAAGAGTTTTCATATTGGCTTTATTTATTTATTTTTTGGCATGCAAGCATAACTATTGTTTGATTTCTAAAACTTGATTAAATTTTTTTTCTAAACTAAAATATTTTGGATTCTCATCACTGAAATACATTAGCATAATACATAAAAATAATAATTAATATGTATGAGATGGTAGGACTTGTTTTGTACATATGAAAGTTTTGGATAATGTTAATCATATTCCAGTATAATTTAGAAAGAGGCTGTAAAACAACATTGAATAACCTAGATAAAACAAAAATAATGACAGTTAAACAAGCTAAGTGTAGGCTGATGTAATAGCTAAATGTAGGCAAAAGAAATTTTGGTAAAGTACCTTAATTGTAAAAGAACAACTGATTGCTATGTTGTTTAAAAACTCAGTACCAGTAATATTTATGTTTCTAAGAGCAATGCTCTCCTATACACACAGGCAGCCTAAGTGAATCATAAAAGTGATAATAACAAGAATATAAACATCATCATAAAGAATTCTCTTAAACAGTTACAGTTCTATTTTAAATTTTTCTTTTTACTTGAAGCAATACATTCTTTTATCAGTATACTTGGACATCAAATTAACAACCAGAACAATAATTCATACAAAATTTTAGGAAAACTTGATAACCAGAAAACAATAATCGTTTCTTAAGTGTTTATTTCCCAGTAAATTTATTTTTAAAGATAACTTAACATTTAAATATAAAAAAAAGTTTTAACAAATTTAACAAATTCAAAAAAAACATGCAGATAAAAGATTAAATACTCTATAGAAAATAACTCTTTACCAGATTTTTATTTGTCTCCACTAAAATCAGTAAACTGTTTACAACAGCTGCAGAAAAAATGGTATACTTAAAATACTTGGTCTTCAATAATCTTCCGGCTAGTTGTTCTGATACAAACATTGCAACTTCATTATCATTCATAGTAGGCATATAGTCCAGAACATTCTCATCTCTGTTATTTTTCTGGTCATTTTGCTAAAATTACCCATCGTATATAATTCAACATAAAAGACTACTTTTAATGTTCTGCACCATTATATTTTCCATTACAAACTTATTTCTAGGATCTTATCTCTGGAACTTCTTTAAATTTTTTTTTTTTTAAGTTTGAAAATGGTTTATTAGGACTAACATAAAACTCACATAAGTTTGTAAGAATAAAATAAATGGTAAACAAAGAAAGAAAAAAGAATACTTCTTTGTTTGATAAATTAAAGATGGTCTTAATAAACCTAAAGCTCTTAACACTTGCTTATTTTAACACCACATTATTATATGTTTTCACCACATAATTATATGTTTACACCACATTATTACATCAACACTATACTATTTAGTTTCTGACTTTTTCTAGTATTTTAAAGATTGACAAAAGTAAACAAATCTTTTTATAAAAACATTAACAGGATATAAATTTGATAATCTTAACTTGCAACCAGTTTTATCAATATTTTTCAGTAAAAAAAAAAAAAAAAAGTTAATGATATTTAAAACTTGAAAAGTATTGAAAAACATTTTACAGTGTGAAACTTACATCTTCAAAAATGTTCTCTTTGCCTGTTTTATTTATCTGCTTTATACAACTGAATTGCTCAATGTGTCTGGATTCTGATGATGAATGCTGAATAAATTCTTTCTTAGATAAGTATTGCTTGGAAGTACTTTTATTACCTATTGGTTTTTGACTATCACTTGATGAGCTACTACTTTGCATCTGTGTATTAAGTGTTGTATCAAGTATTGGTTGCTGAAAACAACTTGATGGGCTGCTACTGTGCATCTGTATAGTATGCAAATGACTGTCAAACAAAATAGATTTTATTAGTTTTCATCCAACTTTTATCAAAAGTTAAGGTATACAAAAAGTAACATTAACACTATCCTGAACAAAAAATAAATAAATTTCTTTTCTTTAAATAAAACTACTTTATAATTTAACATAAAGTAAAAATTTTACAACTATCTTTTTAAATAAAAGTAGGTTATAATTTTTTATTTAGAATTTGTTACATGTGCCACTTTTTAAAACAATATAACAATATGTAAGCAGGGCTCAAACATCCAATTACCAATCAAAGGCCTTCTAATATTACAATATATCCTAAAATATTATCTTAACCCTTACACCTATAATATTAGTGTTGCAATTGTTTTTTTATTATGACGTTGTTTTTTTAATATGACCTTGTTATTTCCATTTAGATAACTAATTGTACTGGTGGTGTCTCATTAGTACTATCTGCTATTTAGCTACCAGTGGGACAAGGTCTTTTATAAAAACAGTATCCCTTCATCACTGATTAAATTTTACCCATGGAAGTGTATTATTACCTAGAGAAGTAGACTGTTACTATGGTACCTGCTATCATATCTGGATAAAGAAATGTGAAAATGTAGCGTAAGTATTCATTTACAACTACAACACTTAATATCTTAATATCAATATCAAGATAATACCTTGATATTAGCTGTTATCTGATCCTTTATAGAGACAATACTGTATCACACAAAATTATTATACAAATAATTTTGTGTGATATAGTATTTGTATTAGAAATCTATTGTATTTAAATTACAAATTTACACTTAAAATATATATCTTAAGATTTGACAAAATAAAGACAACATATAAATAAAATAAAATACATTTACAGTTTACATTTACTTCTAAGTAAATATAAACAATATATATATATATATATATATATATATATATATATATATATATATATATATATATATATATATATATATATATACAATATTTTTTTTAATGGATTTTTCTGCTATTTCTCTGATGAATCAATTTCTTCTCCTTTTGTTAATCGTTTTTTGTTTTTCTCTCTCTTTAATTCAGCAATTTAAGAACAAGAACTTTACTTTTTCTTAAACTTCTGGTGTAGAAAAGAGGATTGTTTTAGAGAACTGCCGTAGAGAAGGGGATTGTTTTATAAATTGAAAACACAAAAAACACTAATTTCTATTTAAGTTACCTAAAGTCAATTTAGTCAAATACATGAAGTAGAATTAACCCAAAAGGTAGTAAATCATATCAACAACAAATTTTTTTTGTAAAACTGTTTGTAATTTAGAAGAATCACTTCAGAATTTCCCGCTTTTTTTAAGCTACGCGTCTCTAGCAACGTCTCTAGCAACGTATTAACTGGTTTTGCAGATTGTTTCAACACATTGACGGACTGTACGAACAAGTGAAGTTCGAAAATTAACATTATATAGGTATGTGTGCAAAATTTTTAAACTATTCAGCTATTTAATTATTTTACATCAATGTAAAGAGCTTTAAATCAGTATTACGATGGTGAAAATTTCATAAAAAACTAATGATTCTACTAAAAGTTATGCCCACTTAGGTGACAAAAATTCATTATAAGGAATGCTTAAGAAAACTGCAACCAACTTAAAAAACTAGCGTTCGGCTTACGGTGGTTATATAATAGAACTTCATTGTTTAGTTTTTAGCGCATTACTTTGCCTTGGTCATATTTTTATTCAACTAATAACAGAATATGGTTTTTTTTGTGTGTTTTTGTGTGTAAATCATGTTTTGAATGCTTTAAAAAAATCACCAATATTTTAAGTAAAGTTTCATTTTTCTAAAAAAACAATTTTTTAATGAATAAAAAAGTCAAATATACAAAAGGTTCATAATCTTGAATCCCCCCCCCCCCCCTCCAACCTCTCCAACAGAAGAATATTTGGTACCTTTACTGCGTGCAAAAATAGAGTATGAGCGTGTCATTACTTTTTAATAAAATTTGGCAGGTACATAGAAAATAGATATATAAAATTGATTCAAAAGTTAGAAAAAAAACCCATCATCCCTTCAATGTCAATTCACTTCTAGAACAGGAATGAAGTTTTCAATAGCAATGAAATCACTAAAAACGTTAGTAACTGCAAAAAAAAAACAAATTGCAATAAACTTACAACACTCTTCTCTTAAAATATTATCTAAGTCAATATAAAATTCTAAAAAAAAGACGAGAAAAATCCATCCTTACAACACCTACCTCGAGCATGCGGTGAAAAAATGGTCACAGACTTTAACTTTAAAATCGGTGCCGTAAATCGCAAATACGCGCATACCTACATTATATGTTTTTGTAACTTTTAGAATATTAGAAGTATAGTTTTACTTTTTCTGCTTAAATAAACTTAACTTTGATTAATTCAGCATCTTTAATTAGGTTGCGGCTATTGCCGTCATGCCACATAGTGAACTTCGCTTTGACGGCTATAGACGCAAGTGTCCGTCAACGGGTTAATAGTTGTTTTTTTTCTTTCCATTTTATATTTGTAAATATGTCATTAACCCTTCCATAGTTGAGATGCGCTGCAAGTTATCATTCTATCCTAACAAAGATGAACTGATCAAAGTAGACTTTGATCAGTTCATCTTTGTTCGTTCATTGTCGATCCCAAGTAAAAAGTTGAAACACATTCTTAATTGAAATGAAAGAGAGGCTGTTTTAGCTTTCATTACTTGCTTAAATGAGATGTATTGTTTCATAGGGTTTATTGGATGCTATACATCGTCTTCGTTCAAGAATTTACTCAAAACATGTATTAAACGGTTTTGCACAAAGGTGAGTAGAACATTTTTCGTAATAAATACAGTACCGGTAACAGAAACATTGTCATCGAAATTGATAACTGTCATCTACATTGACATTTGTCATCTAAACTTTTAAAATATGAAAAAAATGCATTTTTTATGCTTTGATAGTAAAGAAAATGGTTGAAGAACAGAATTAAATGTAGAAACACAAGCGGTCCTTGTGGCATTATACAAAGAAGGTTATTCAACGCAAAGAATTGCTTTAAAAAACTAATATTTCTCAAAGTGCAGTCATGGGAGCGTTGCATAGAAAGCGCAAAAATGGGTGTAGTAAGAGTAGTCATTGTTCTGGAAGGCCCAATACAACTTCAAAACAAGAGGACAAGTGAATCTGCGTTCAAAGCAAGAAAAATCGTACACTCACAGCTCTCAAATTTGAAAGCAACTCACGCAGAAAGCACAAAGATACATAAGTATCTCTTTCAATTATATAGCAACGTTTGCGTAACTATGGTTTGACAGGTTGTGTTGCCGCATAAAACATTACTAGCCAAACAACACAAAGTTAAAAGATTGAATAGGGCAAAAATATATAAAGATTTGACAACTGAAAAATGGGTTAAGGTTTAGTTCACGGATTAATCGAAGTTTAAAACTTTTTGAGGACAACGTCGACTATATGTTTGACGTTTGGTCGGCGAACGCATGATTAATCAATACGTTATTCCAACAGTGGAGGGTCGATCATGGTCTGGGGATGCCTTACAGGGAACAAAGTTGGTAGTCTTGTGCGAATTGAAAACATTATAGACAAAAAAATATATACCATAAAATGCTCCAACAACATGCATTTGCGTATAGGAAATAACTTATGAATCACGGATTTGTTTTTCAGCAGGACAAAGAATCCCAAGCACAGCTCTAAATATTTCCGGGATTCACAAATCAATGAAGAGACGCTGCTCTTCCGAATTGTGGTCACAACCCAAGGCTGAGAGCAATCCTTCAATGTTACAACAAAAACAGAGATTGTCGACTTGTGAAAACAATTTAGTCATATCATGATGTCAGCTTCTAAACATAAGTAATTTCGTACCTAGTGATAGCAGACACCATCCCTGCAGTCTGGAACCCAGTAGCTCGGCTTTTGCTTTTGACAGACCCAAATCTCTGACCAAATTTCGTTCAATTCTGACTGAGTTATCAGATGTGGATCACCTGGTGAGCAAGGTTTAAAATCTGCTTCAATGTCAATGTTAGTGCTCTACAATGGAGTTTCTTCATCTGGTTCGTCTAGGGTTTAATCCTCGGGTGGTTTTGGAAATGGGAGGCTGTTGTCATGTGGCACAGGTCTCACTGTTGAAGGCAGATTAGGATATTCAGTTGGCTTCTTGTCTTTGGAAGAAAAACCAGATAAATTAGTTAAACAAAAATAACAGTCCGTCTCATGATCTTTTTGTTCTCACCAGATCATCGGAACAGCAAACGACATACCCTTGCGAGTGCTTATAACCAGGGTCTTAGATTGACAGCGCATTTCAAAGATCGATGATAAACAAAGAGATTCGAAGCGAAGTTTAAGAAGTTCAAAAGATTTTTAATTTTTTTAGACTTCGAAAACCACCGTTAACTTCGTCGAAGTGGAAGCAAAGTTGAAAAATCTTTATGTAACCAACTTCGGTCTTCGAATTTAGCACTTCGAGCATCGTGTTACTTCATCAGAACATCTTTTATTTTGTTAGAAATTCTGTTTTTAAAAATTCTTACTCTTTTTGTCAAATTACGAGATAAAAAACAGATTTCAAAATTTATTTTCACATTTATTTTTGTAATTAATTTTGTTGTCTAAACTGAAAAAACCAATCAAAGGAGTTGTATTCTGGGAACCAATCAGAATCGTCGCTTAGTTGCTGTTGAGCAGTGCTATTAGACGATCGTGCCACAACTTGTCAAATCTTAAGTATTTTATTTTTGGTCAAAAGTTAGCCACCAGTTTTCAAAGTTCAACTTACCTGTTCAGATGTCTCAGCCTGAGGTGAACAACAATGTTGAAATCCAAGTGGTGTCAGACTCTGAATCAGTTCAGGGCGTCGGAGGCGGTTCTGGTCAGCAGCCGGTGGAGTATCAACACCAAGGGGCACAAAGAGAACTTTGCCTGTAGGTGAAGTTGGAACACCTGTCAGGAGTCGAGTGACAAGCCGGAACACCACCATGTGGGAGTTCTTCAATGAAGGCCCAGAAGCAGACAGGTTTATCTGCAAAGTTTTTGACTTCTCCACCCGCTGGCGAGATTCGTTGGCATTAGACATGTCCAACCACCATAAATCGATGTACCTGGATCAAGCCGCCAAGATGTACAATCTAATGGGAACCCAGCTGAACCAGAAGGTAAAAGAAGTTGAAGTTAATAACTTTTTGTATTAAATTATTACCAACATTTCAAACTTCGTCCAACATCGTCAACTTCGATTTAATTTCATATAATAAAAGTATTTCTTCTAATAGCTAATCTGCTTTGACTCAGGTGAATGATGAAAAGACCCTTCCTCGCAGAGGCACAGATTCTTGATGACCCCTTTGATATCGACGAGCAGATGGGGTGTGGGCTATGGACGTTGCTTTTATTATTTTTTGTTTTAAAAAATAATTTTTTTTTTAACTAGAATAAAAATATCTTAACTATGAAATTTAATTAAACAGTGGACCTTTGAAATTATCCGATGATGTGCGAAGTGTTAATTAGGATTGGGTGATGGCTTAGTTAAGGTTGAAGCATTTAAGTAACTATTATTTCAAAAACGCGTCTAGTTTTAATTTAACTGCGGTCTGACGAATGTTGACGAAGTTCTTCGCTTCGTTTTGGTAAAATTTGGGTATTTTTGGACTTCGAAGTTGAAGTCCAGGTTGCGTGGCCGACCTTCGGTCAAATCACGAAACTGAAATATTATATTGTCCGAAGACCGGAGTCGAAGTCGAAGTCCATTTCTTTGAAAAGATCCCATGCTTAATGCGCACCACTTTATCCAAAAATGATTAGCCACACCAAAAACAACATTATTTCAGCTTGAATGTTTTTCATTTAATCGTGGAGTAATAATTTCCATAACTTCAAAAATTGTTGCAAAAATAAAAAGCATTTAAAAAAATTACTTTTTACATTCCAAAACACAATAAAATTTAATGCCATTACGTTCATAGAGCAACGGGGTTATTGATTCGGCCTTTTAAATTCTTGTTTCTATCACACTTTATTATAGAAATTCGAATATCCTTACATCGATTCTTCTATAAGAATTTGAGTTTGTCCCGTTAAATATACTAGGAACTATGAAAAAGTCTCGGATACTTTTTCCTGTTCCGAACTCCTTAAATTATAATTATAGACTCTCTTAACTTTTCATTCCTTAGGTCAACTTTGGTTTCTTGTTTGGCACGAAAAACTAAAAATTGTTACTCTGGGTGCCTAGCATTCATACTTAAAGATGGTTAAATTAAAATCTGAATCGGATTGGAAGAAAAGTAACTCATTGAAGACCAGGATCTACAGCCTTTATTCAGTATTCGGAGGTTTTTCAAAAGAGCAAGCTAAAGGGCTCTAATTTTCTTCATCGATTCTCTACCCGCCATACTTGGGTAGTGAACAACAAGCTCCAGCATTAAAACATGGCAATCACATGGCAAGCAAAGAAAGATAATACAAAGTACAATTTAAAGTAGAAGTTTCAACTCAATATAAACATTACAGTTCAAAATAAAATTTTTTGTGTTATTTATTCTTTCTTAAGTTTTCTGTATATCACTAAAGATCTGAAATTGAGCAATCTTCAAATGGAAAATGTACCACTGCATTACAATAAAAGCATAACACTTGTATTAGATAGATTGACCGGGAAATGATTTTATTTTAAAGATTCATAATTTATTTATGTACTAATTTTGATCAAACTTTTGAAACTCAGTTTTCTTGTCTTATCGTATGTGTTACACATTTATCGTATATAGTGTTGACACTTATCGTATATCGTAAAATCTGCTTTTGTGTCTGATTTATAACGTACTCATGGTTTCAAATGAAAGATTAGTTCATTTGTTTGAATTTGAAGCTACGTTTCAGATATCACAACCGAAGGTGAACGTTGTATTTTGCGCTCGGACATTTGAACTGCGTGTCTTGGCCATTTCAAAACATTTTCATTTGGATTCACAATTCTGTTGCTGTTTTTTAAGTTGAAACAAGTTGTTTATGGGTTCTTTTACCGCTGCAACATTATGATCAAATTTCCACATCAACTTTAATTTTTCTAATTACAGCTTGGTGATTAATTTTCATTACTCTGTTGTACGTCATCAGATAAAGTTATGGATTTTTTTGTCTTAGATGAAGCTCTTTTTCAAAAATGAAATAGCTGCAAGTATTCAAGATCACTTTTCCTATCTAAGTGATCGTCAGCTTTATTGAACGGCTCTAAAATACTTGAATTAATGCACGATTCAATAAAGATTATGTGAGAAGAAGCTGATAAAATCACATTTGAAAGATTCTGTTTTCAAGAACTAGTTGGAAGGTCAATTGCAAATGGCACAGCTAATCTTTGAAAAATTTTTGAGTAGTCAACGCTATTAGTATCAAATGAAAAAATTCCCATCTTTCTAAAACCACTTTAGATTTTATTTGCCATAGAAGGATCGATTATAAATGTTTTTAAAGTTACTTGTACATTTTCCCTGTTTATTTCCTGTCCTTCATGGGGCATGCGACATTGTTGGTAAAAGGATTTCCGCGTCGCTTTCATCGGCCCAAACAGCTACATCGAGTGGCTGCAAGATATGTGTTGCATTTGGGAATAAGCCAACAAGAATTATTCCATTTTTAGAGCAAAACTAGCTTAGTTCGGTAGAAAAATTTTCTAAACGTCCTGCTTGCTGCGTACACAACATACCTTTTTTAACAGCATCAATAGCATCGCGTAATCGACTATTAGTATACTAAAGTCTTTCAGCTATTTTTTTATTGTGCAATTGTCGAAACATTTTTATTCATTTATTTTTTTTGGTAAGAAGGTGAAATGGATCATTAATTGGACATATGATAAGCATGAAATCACATATTTTTAGCTCATACATATTGTACATTCAAAAATACTACATTTACAAATACTGTAATGATGAGCGGTGTTATTAATATTAAAAGTTATTCGTGTTTTACTTACCTAAATAATACCAATTTAGAAATAAATTAATCCTTTAAAATTTGCTAAGCTTGCTTGAGAACCCTCTAATTGCTGCAACTTAAAAAAAAAGTATTTTTAAGTGCGACTTAATAAATCTGCTGTTTTCATAAATGAATCAATGTATACAAAAACGTTCTAAGTCATTTCTTTTTAATATTTGACTTTTTGATGAAAATTTGTTCTTTGAAAACAGTTCCATCATTGTATAGTAAAACATTCTAAGTCAGACCTCTCCGAACACGTTGAAAAGAGAGCTGAAATATTGTCTGTAAACTAAAAGGTTCTAGGTCAGTGACTTAGAAGGTTTTTGTTGGCAGCACTGAGAAAACCAGCTGTGTTCTGCTGGTAGCTGTCAGATGTTTTTAATCCAATTTTTGTTTTGTTTTGGTTACAAGTTTGAGATTATTTGGGCTTATTTTATTATTCATCTCGT
>QPEY01000064.1:731827-741846 GCA_014706445.1 Hydra viridissima
GAGCTCCGATCGCCGCCATCTTGGGAGGCCAATTTTGGCTTCAAATTTTTTTGAAAAAGGCATTTGAATACGCTATCCAGTTATATTTTGAGATCAGTGCATGTAATCCACTAAAGAGCGCGTAAGCGGTCACACGCACTTAAGGGTCTTGATCAAGCGTAAATGTAATTTTTACCTCCAAAATTGAGTTCCAAAATATACTTATTCTGATGTATAAGATGTTTATCTCAAAAGTTTTTGCTTACTTTTCGTAGATTCTGGCCCACTGAGGACCTCAAAAGTGAACTCCTTGATCATTAAAATCTTTATCAAAAGACTAAAACATGCCAACTTTTAGGTTCTAATTATGCTAATTATTCATCCATTCAAATGATCTTATAGTTGTAAATAACGAACTAGTTTTAAATATAAAGTATTTTTGAAGACACCAGTGCATTCAATAAAAATTTTTATTAAAGATTATGTTTAATATATTACAGCCTGAGTGTGTTTATTTATGTATATGTATATATATATATATATATATATATATATATATATATATATATATATATATATATATATATATATATATATATAAATGAGGTACTTTATGCACTTGTTACATAGTTGTGAGATATATCTATATCTTTAGATTTGAAATAAGTAAATACAAAAGGCATATGTACACAATTCTCTGAAGATACTAAGTCAATGGTATGTATAATAGTTTTTTAAAGACATTTAGAGAATATTTCACTTTGTTACTTTTAAGATATCTTGTATCCTAAATCCAACCTTCTATAACCTAATTGAATTTTTTAATCACTCATCGCTGGAAATTTAAAAGTTTAAAATGCTTAGCAAGATTTAACTTTAGCGTCTAAATGATGTCAAAATATCATATGTAAATAAATGAACATCTTATGTGAAAATGATTTTCTAATTTTGACTTGATATTATTCAAGATGTTTAAAAATCATTGGATATCACTTATTTTTCCATTTGATACAGTTTGTTTCATCTTATATGGAGGTTGTTATGGTTTTTTTAATTGCTCGTGTATTTTGGTTGCTTCTTAAGCTATGATATTTCAAATAAAATTTTATAGTACATAATTACTTTAAGTACCATTTGCAACAGCATGTTTTTTGTTATATACAGTTGCCCTAAATTTTCTTAACAAATAATTTAGATTTTTGTTTTCTGCTAGTTTATTAGCATTCTATTTTATACAAGGGTTGTCTTAACATTTTAGTTTTACTTGAAACATATAAAGTTAAAATATGGATGTCATAACAAGGTAAACGAGCTTTAAAAAAGTTTCTAGTTTTACTAAAAAAGAACTTAAGTTGTAACAAACAAAAAATATTTTGCTTTGAAATGTTTAAAGTTAAAACTGCAAATCAAAATAAAAGGTAGTTAAAACAAATATTTAAAAGATAAAAGAAACAATTGTATGTGTTGCTAGCTACAGGCTGTTGTGTATTTATCTTATTATGATTTTTATCCGCAAATACAGGTTTGGTTACAAACTTAATATAGGCTGCCTAAGCATACCTCATTTGAAAAAGCCACTGTGACATGTACCTACAAGCTGTGGTGTAAAAAAAGTTTGATAAATTTTCTTTTAACTTAAGCATCTACTTCAAATAGTAATCTATCATTTTAGAAATTTTTATTAAGTAATATATACCATAAGTTCTTACATAAGGAAGAGTCAACATCAGAATCAGATGTGCAGAAAAAGTTAGAACTTTTGTTCGCCAACTCCATAGCCCCCAGTATCAATTACTTCTGAAATGTATCCCAATATTCAGATTAAAGAGAAAATTAACCCACAATCCTTTGCTCTTCTTGACAAATTACATCAAACAGATATTTGATGACTTTTTTTGATTTGTTGTAAGTTTTATAACAAGTAGAACTTGGCATTTTTTACGTTTGAAATTAATGTTGGAATATTTGCTTTTTTTTCGCATTCCAATCTTTATCTAAGAGGTTTCATAGTTGAATCCAAATACCAGCTGTTTTTTCAAAAAATCCAGCACAAAAAAATCCAGTAATAACTTCTGATTAGGACAAAGTTTGATACAAACTGTTGTCATCATTCCAAGTAACAAGTAGATTACTTCATGAAAGAAATAGGTACTATCCATCCATCGACTCCTTTTTCTATATCCTTATAAGAAATCAAATCCTCATAGGAAAGGCTATACTGCATCAATCAAAATAAATGGTAATGGGATGACACAAACTTGGTGAATACGGTGGTGATACATTCTGGTATTTTCTGGATTTTTTTCTTTTAATGTTCTTGATAATAAAACAGCATGGATAGTTTCATTCAAATTTAAGAAGTTCAGAATATGCTAAGCCTTTTTGCTCCCACCATATACACAGCTAAACCCTACACTTATGAATATTTCCCTATGTAATCAATCCAGATGACATCCCAGGTTTCAACAATAATTTCTTTCTTTTAGGATTAGCGCAATGAAATTACTTTTCATCCCCAACTAAAAAAATTTGTAAATTAATGACAGTCTTTCAATGTCTTGTTCCTTCAAGTCATGTGGTACCCAATTACTTAGATTTCCTAAATAAAGTAGTGCAATAAAATTTTTTGTAAATGTTGAATTGTTGGCACATAGGTTGACATAAGTTGACATATTTAACGCAGTAAACACTTGTTGAGTGCAGCTTATTTATAGTACTATTATATAAGGTGGTACCAATTTACTTGACATGTAGCTATTAATTCCAAAATTGAATAAAAAATAGCAGAAACTTATTTAGTGACTCAATACTATCTATCTTACTAAATCATTTTTCACTCAAAGCCATAGGTCTAGTTCTTAGGTTCAGATATTTATTTTATTTTGATAAACTTTTTTTTTCTTCCAGAGTCGTATAAAGGAAAAAGCTGTTACATTTATGCCAGTATGGGATTTAATTCTTTATAATTAAACACTCATTTGGGAAGTTCATTGTGGTTTAATTATAAATATTTTTTTCATAAAATATTTCCTTACATATATTGCTATATTATAATTTTCACACATTGAGTTATCAGGCCATTCAATTGGAAATTCTTAATTAAACTTTGTGCTTTAGTTTTTTAATAGCACTTTAGTTCAAGAAAACATATCTTGCAGCATTTTTTAATTTATAAAAATACTCTTCTGAAATTTTGAAAAAGGCTTAACTTTTTTTTTTTTTTTTTTTTTAAGCAGTTGTAAATATAGTCAAAAAGTAGTTTTAAAAAAAATGAAAGTTTTCAGTCTACTTCACATCTAAGACAAAGTTATTTGAGCTGCTGTTGAATAACAATTGAATGCTCTGGTTTGAAAAATTTGATTGTAAAATGCAGAAAAATTATTTTACGTCTAAAAGGAATTTCTTTTTTTTTTTTTCCAGAATGAAATTAAAATTCCAAAGCCTCCTAAGCAGCCTGATAAACCCTTACCAGCCTACATGAGGTACAGTAGAAAGGTAGTTGTTTAAAATTAGTTTTTATTTAGTTGTCTTCAATAAAGAATATGTATGTCAAAACTCTTAAAAACTATAATAGAGCATCTTTAGGTATGGGATGCAGTAAAAATGCAACATCCTGAAATGAAAATGTGGGACATAGGAAAGTTGATAGGAGAACAGTGGAGAAACCTTCCCGAAGATGAGAGGCAAGTAAGTGTGAGGATGTTGGATAATTTTTCATGAGCTGCTTTATATTTCATAACTCAACTACAATAGCATATATTTATAACTACGAAACTAAACATTATAAATATCTTTTAGTAAAAACATAAGTTTACAAGATCAAATCTTGAAATATTGGTCATCTCTTGACTCCTAACTAACTTAAAATATGGTCAACATATTTATGTAACTATGTAATATTTTTAGATACCATTTTTTTATTAAGATTTTATTAAGAAGATTTTTATCAAATTTTTTGTTCTGTAAAAGAATCATGAATTATTTGCAGCAAAGCAATTAATTGTAGTGTCATTGAACATATTTTGAAGAGGAGAATTTGCAGCTGTTTCATTTCTTTTGAAATAATAACTATAAACTTTGAAATGCTTTAAGGGAACTTTTACACATAAATTTATTAGGTTTTAATTTAATTAGCTATCACATTAAAATATTATATTTGTATATAAGTATATATTAATGTTTGTATATTAATGTATATTATATTTGTATATTAATGTATATTAATGCGTATAAATTATTGCGTTATGGTGGATTAAAATATTAACAAGTTATTTACTAATTACAATTATTTTTGAAAGGGATTTTTTGCTGAATATGAAGTTGAAAAACTTGAATACCAAGATGCCATGAAATGTTACCATAATTCTAATGCATATAGAGAGTGGTTGAAAGCCAAAGAAAAAGGTAAAGTTATTGTAATAACATTTTATCTTTCAAGCATTTATAATTATTTATCTGTATTTATATACAACTATCTATAATTTTAATCAATACATGCGTGTATTCAGCCTTTGAGTCATTTAAAATGATAGTGACTGTATATCAGCATATATATAGAGAAATTAATAATTTCTTGAAAAATATTTTTTCCTAATTTCTTCACTTAGATTTATATAAGACGTTTTATTGAATCTTAAAAATGCATTTTTGCATCAGAGTATTTGCCATTTGTTTTTATTGATGCTATCTTTATAGGCAGAAGTAGAGCAAAAAAAACGATCTAGTAAAAAAGTTTGAAAATCCTTTACTTTGAAAGCAAGATAAATAGATTTAAAAAATATATTTTCTAAGTGAAGAAAACCTGTGAGGTGTAAGACTTAACATTTCTCCTTTAAAAATAAGTTTGGTGCAGCTAAGTAACACTTTTATTTTGTTAATTAAAAACCTTGAATGGTGATAATTCATTTTCTTGACAATATTTAAATATTTTGTTTGAATACTCCCAAAGTTAACAATTTGAACGATTTTAATTTATTTAATATTTATTATTTTATTTTTATTATTTCATTTCTATTATTTTATTATACTTAAAAAAAAAAAAATGAAAAAATGAAAAAATTACAGTTATGGTAAGAAAATAATAAAAATGTAAAATATGTCACTGATGTTAATTTATTCTAACATTTTGGAAAAGCTGATAAAGCATTAAAGTCAAATTTATTGACCTATACAGCCATAAAAGACTTTCTACAAGTTTAGGGGTAAAATTGGACAAGTGAGCATGTGTGTGAAAAAGCTTGGAAACATCCTAAATCCCTTAAACATTTGAAGAAGAATGAGTATATATTCACTCTTTCATAAGGTTTAAAAGATAATTATGAACTATGTGATAAGATGAAAAAGAGAAGACACATGACCTTGTACAATTCATCAACAATTTTAGTAACAATTAATGCCCAGAGTGTGAACATGGATGTGAACCAGTTATTGAATTACTTCTTGAATAAACATACAAATTTGTAAGAAAATTAATTTGAATTTAAAAACAGCATGGAAAACAAAATACTTTTGACAATGACAAGTTTATAGCGTTAATGCATTCCTTTGCATTTAGCAAGGAACAGATGTGAAAATTACAATTTATTTATTTTCCAAAAAACCAACAAATTACTTGAAGATAAAAAATAAAATGTGTCCTCATGTTCTGGATGGCTCTTTATTTTGAGAGCAGAAATGGAGAATAATCCTGCCTTTAAGTATGATTAAAGCTTCTTTTATAGCAGTTGGTAATGACTATCATTTGTGTTTTAAGGATGGTAGTGATGGAGCTGAACAACAAGCAACAATCAAATTAAACAATTTAAAGCAGTTCAAGTATGTTTCAATATGGATTCATTCCCCTTAAATTAAGATGTAAATAAGGTGAAAAAAGTATGATGCACTCCCCAAATGCATTATGCCATGTGTTTTCGATAAGAGAAACAGAAACAAATCAAGATCTCTGATGATGATGTCTCTTTAAAATTGAAGATGTTGATCTCTTTTTAACAGATTTGGGAGTACAAATTGCATATTTAGCCAAAAAAAGTAGCTATAGATTTGGGATATATTAGCAGTGAAGAATTTCTAATTATTCAATCATCAGAAGAAACCTGGAAGCTACTTAACGAGGACTGTGTTATTCCTAACAAAGTTAGAAATTTTACCAAAGGAAAAAAATGGCTGAAGAAACATCCCAAAAACCAAATCTGATTTAAAAAATATATTACACATCCATAAATTGAACATGATGTTTTGTGAAGCATAGAAATTAGGTGATTTACAATGATGTCCAAACCCTTATAATTGTTTTCATTAGTTTAAGTTTTACAATGTCTTATGACTTTTTTTTATTACCCAAGAAGAAGGAACTTATTGTAGTCATTGTAGTAGTGATTGTATTCATTTTTAAATGTTGTGTAAAAACAAAATCCCAAGATTTAAAAATAGACAGAATTATACTTAAATATTATATCTTATATATATATATATATATATATACACACACACACACACACACACACACACACACACACACACACACACACACACACACACACACACACACACACACACACACACACACACACACACACACACACACACACACACACACACACACACACACACACACACACACACACACACACACACACACACACACACACACACACACACACACACACACACACACACACACACACACACACACACACACACACACACACACACACACACACACACACACACACACACACACACACACACACACACACACACACACACACACACACACACACACACACACACACACACACACACACACACACACACACACACACACACACACACACACACACACACACACACACACACACACACACACACACACACACACACACACACACACACACACACACACACACACACACACACACACACACACACACACACACACACACACACACACACACACACACACACACACACACACACACACACACACACACACACACACACACACACACACACACACACACACACACACACACACACACACACACACACACACACACACACACACACACACACACACACACACACACACACACACACACACACACACACACACACACACACACACACACACACACACACACACACACACACACACACACACACACACACACACACACACACACACACACACACACACACACACACACACACACACACACACACACACACACACACACACACACACACACACACACACACACACACACACACACACACACACACACACACACACACACACACACACACACACACACACACACACACACACACACACACACACACACACACACACACACACACACACACACACACACACACACACACACACACACACACACACACACACACACACACACACACACACACACANAGATATATATATATATATATAAAATTGTATGTATATATATATATATATATATATATATATATATATATATATATATACACACACACACACACACACACACACACACACACACACACACACACACACACACACACACACACACACACACACACACACACACACACACACATACTTATAAGGAGTAATATAGAAGCAAATTTAGGTTTTGATTCAATTGACATCAAAAAATTTGACATCTACTTAAGATGTCATGTTTTTGTATGTCAATTGAATATATAAACGTCCAATTCGACAGGTAGTACTTGATGGACAATATACTTGAAAAAAATATATTCATTTATACATAGTTAATATATAAAACTAAATTTTAAAATTTAATTTTCAGCACAAAATGCAATTCAAGAGCAGCAGATGATGGAAAAAATGATTGGTACAAACATACCGGTTTGTTGTTTTTAAATGTTTGAACAAATCTTTTTAATTATAATATGCCGTAAAAGATTTTAAAATCTCTTAAAAAATGTTATAGTTCAAAAATTATTTTTACTAATTTTTGCTAATTACCATCCCTCAAAACCCCATACATATTTAGCAAAAAAAAAAAAATAATAATTTTGTTTAAATTGATTTTCCTAAAAATTTGTTTGCTATTTATAGAAATTAGATATTGACCATTTGGTTTTTATTTATAAAAAAGACTTATTGTTGTGTCAAATATTCAAATTATTAACATAGTTTATCAAAAATCATAATGTGAAGAATGTGAAAAAATTTTCAACAATTTTTGTGTTCTTAAAATAAATTTTCTAAATAGCATTTTTTCAGAGATAATGTTTCCCGGAGCTTCTTAACAACTATTACAACGAGAGGTAACTCTTCATCCATCATTTGTTTGATTTTAAAAGGGCTTTGTAGGTATTCTGTAAGGTGTAACCCTTGTAAATATGATCTCTCAAAAATTAAATGTTCTGGAATTTGGATTCACATGTTGTGATTGTTATGAAGATGGACTTAATCAACCCCAAGTGTTGTTTTACCAATTTTGTATAAGTTCTAAGTTCTTATTTATCAGTCAGAACTGGTTGGATAGATAGTTTTTGAAAAACAACCTGGTTCATTTTCTGCTGAGTAAGGAACTAAAAATAGTCATGTTTTATGAATTGCCAGCAAGATAAATTTCACAAGATTAGCAGCATTTGATATGGATTTTTAAATTTTTAACAAAGTCATAGCATTGAAGTTGGGTTCTATGACCAACTATTAAAATTTCTTTTACACAGAACTCAAAGGAGAGATGTTTCATTAATAACCTTTTTTATAGTATTACAAAAGGAAGTTTGAAAATATAAATGAAATATTTGATTTAAAATAATTTAGGGAGTGGTTAATATGTCATACTTTTAAAAAAATTTAAATTTTCAATAATAACAATTTGGGGAGTGATTTTATTATGTGGTAGGTATTTCTAAGCAAGATTGAAATAAAGCTTTTTTTTTGTTTTTTTTTTTTGTTTTTTTTTTTTGTTTTTTTTTTTTTTNATTTGTCTCTTGCCTTTTTTATATTTTTAAATAAAGTTTTTTTTTTTTTTTTTTTTTTTGTTTTTTTTTTTTGTTTTTTTTTTGTTTTTGAGTAAAAGTGAACACGGAAATGGCAATGTTTAAATAAATACTGTTAAAATGAAAACAATAGATAAAATTATGTTACATTTTTATAATATGTGGTTGTTAAAACATTTTACCAGACATAATATATTTTTAGATATATATATGTGGATTACTGACTATTTGAGAAAATACTTTTTTACAGTACTAAAAAACCAAGCAAATTAGGTAAAAATTAAAGTTTTGAATTAGATTTGTCCGTGGACAAGCACATACTTTTTTTATGTTTCATATGACATCTTCAGTCATTTGCAACTCCCAACTTAAGTATGTTTATGCTTATGTCAAATGAGAATGTTTTGCAAAAAAATAGCACCAATTAAAGTCTGGAAACAAAAACACCTAAAAAGTTTCCTCATGTGTGTTTTCTCATTTGCCCTCATGCATGAGGGCGATGAGCTAATAAGATATATACTTTTAGTATCTTATACTTGATATATATTCATCAACAGGTTTCATCTAATAATCTTTTGGCGTTCAAAAGCTATGACCATGTAAACTTCCACTCTTTCTAAAATGAGGGTTGCAAATTTTTCATGATCATAACTTTTGAACACTAAAAAAAGTATTATGTAAAATTTAAAACCTGCAGATGAACTGTCTGAAATTGTTATGTGTGAAACATCAAAATGTTTTGGGGACGCACACAGATTTTTCTGAATAGGGGAGAGCGGGGTTGGTTGTCACACTTTTTACATTTTAGACTGCTCAGCTTTTATTTTTCATCAAATCAATGCCAAACTTTGCACAAAAGTAGTTTAACTATTTCCAGTAACTATTAGAATATTTTTATGACATTGAGTGAAATATTTTTTGCTGTATAATCATTTATCAAAGACCTCTTCCGTGTGACAACCAACCCCACCCACGGGGTTGGTTGTCACATACTATGGGGCTGGTTGTCACATTTCTTGGTATGTTTTCATTATATTTAAAACTGGTACCAATAA
>QPEY01000064.1:748589-760849 GCA_014706445.1 Hydra viridissima
TTTTTTTTTTTTTTTTTTTTTTTTTTTCAAATTTTTAATATGGTTATAAAAAAACGTTTTTCAAAATATTTATTACCAATATTTTATAGAGGAAGAAGATTTTTCTGCAAAGAATGTAGCAGCAGCCAGATATCAGCGTAATCATCGATTAATTGCAGAAATATTTACAGAGACTTCTGTACCTAATATGAAGTCAAGTAAGTAAAAAAACATCAATGAAAGTATTTAAAATTTTACTATGTTTCTGATCTGCTTATTAGATGAGGCCTCACTTTCTGAATTATTTTTTTAAAATTCTACTAAATAGTGAGATGTTGAATAAATGTTATTGGTGCTCATTTTTAGTTTAATTTTAAAAAATAAAAATTATTTTTTTAATAGTTTTTTAATAAAACATTTAAATAGTTTTAATTTAAAAAGTATTTTTTTAACAGTTGTAACAAGAGCAAGGCTAGAAAATCTCAAAAAGCAAGTTCAGTCACTCATGCAGCACCAGGTTTATTTTGTGTTCCTCTACCAACTTTTAATTGATCCCATATTTAGCTTTTAAAAACCCCTTATTCACTTATGGTGGAAAATTGCAGCTGTTTTCAAGCAAAGTTGAATATGGTTTGCTTATATAATTCAAAAAAAATTAATTGAAAAGAGCAAAAAATTTTAGTTGATATATGAAAATTAGCTTTTTGTAATACGACCATATTTGATAAAGGTTAAGTGTTTGCATAATTAAAAGTCATTAAATTCTAAATATTTCTTTTTTTCACACATTCTTTCCCCAGGGAAAAAAAAAGTTCAATTTTTTAAGCATTGCTGAATAACAATTTTTAAAGGAAGCTTCTATGGTTCAAAATAAAATGATATTTTTTTGTTTTATTGTAACTCCTTGGTTTTAAAGAGTTAACCCAACATTCAGACATTTTTTATTTAAGTGGTAAATTTTTGTCTTCTTGCTCACAGCAGGAAGCTGTTTAATTTTAAATCAACTTATCTTAAACTTGATGTTTACTTATTTTTTGTTTAGCGAAAACTGGAAAGTGAAATTCAAGACATGGAAACAAAATTCAATGCAAAGAAAAGAAAAATACTTGAAAACAGCGATAATTTTGTTGCTAATATGAAAAAGGTTAGACTCAGTAGAAATGTAATGAAATTAATTTGGATTTTCATAGAAGTAATAGAATGCATTTATAGACCTTTTCACAAAAGAGATCTGATTATCAGTCTTTTTTAGATCAAACTAGAATTTTCTTCAAACTTTTTTAAAAGATGTTGATTAGTATCTTCAAAATATTTTACTATTTTCAATAGCTGCCTCAAGTGTCTAAGGGCTTGGAATCAGAAGAAAACTCAGAAGATGCAGTAAATTTTATTCTTATTCTTATGTTTGTTGAAATATATATGTCATATTATCACCATCAAAATATAACTTTTAAAGGAAACCCAAGTTTAAATCTTACGATTAAATGTTTATTAAAAAAAAATTTTGAAAGTTTGGACACATTGTAGTCAAGGGCAAATTTTCCAGACTAAACCTCTTTACAAAAATAGCCTTGCATTTTTTTTTTTTTTTGCAGCATGTTTCAATTTTTTACTAATTACTTTCAAAGTAGATTTACAATGTAAAATTTACTATTTATATCAACTAATGGTAAATAAAATTATTCTGTATCTATGCTTAACAATAAGATGCTGAAAGGAAACATAGTTGTTAAACATGGGATGCTTCACTGAAAATTTTTGCAGATAATATTTTATTCATATTTTGTTTAGATAGATAAAACATTGTTATCTATCTGATTATTGATTGTTCAGATAGATAAAATTGCTGATTATTTGATTTGTAAAAACCAGTTCACATTCTCATTTAGTATGTTTATAAGTGTTAATGCCCTTTTGCACACAGATTAAAATTTGAAATATTGCAAGATGAATTAGGATTTTTTTTTTGCGGTGAAAACTTTAAATAGTAAAAAGTAAAAAAAAAAAAAAAAAAAAAAATTGTGCATACTATAAACAGAACTGATTGAATGCTTTTTAAATATTTTTAAAAGATTCAAAAAAAAATTTCATTTCATTTTTACTTTCATGTTATTTTATTATCTTTTTTTTGTTTGTTTGTTTAGCAAAATGTAAAAAATGAAGCAAAAGGTACAAAGTTCAAAGCAAAAATTAAAGAATACAGTTTTGTTGAAGATATGAAGAAGGTAGGAATCGATCAATAAAAGTAATAAAGTCTAATCAGAATCTTTATTTATTTCTAAATTGAATTCTTTGTCTTTTTTTTTTTTTTACTTTTAACGTTTTTTTATTTGAAATTACAAATGAGGCTGATTTATTTGTTTAGTTTAGGTAATTAATCACTTCTGTTTCAAGTGTACTGAGATTTCTATAGATGCCACACACACAACATCTCAGAGTTCAATAAAAATTTGTTTGAGTTAGTTTGAGATTGTGTGTGTGTATGAATTAAAAGATTACTTTCACCTGGTATTGATTGCGAGAAGTACAAAAATGTCACAATACTAAGAAAACAGAAATATTTCACTTTTCACTGTGTACCAAAAATAACTTCAGAAGAGAATCACCACCAAAATCAACCATAACTTATGAACCCTAAACCATAACTTGTTAACCATCTAAACACCAGTATAACGTTCATTTACCTTCATGATAAAGTCTCAGGGCAAATGAATGTTATACAATTCGCTTAAAAAGTGTAAAAAGCTCCCAATTTAGAAAAGATTGTTTTCACCGCTAAAATTGGGCTCTTAGAGGAAAGTTGAAAATTTTAAGACTATCTGTAGGTCTAAAAGAGGTCTTTAGATTGTGTCTTTTAGACCTCCTTTTTAAAGCTGAATTTAAACGCTGTCGTTTGTTAACTACTATCAGGTTTTTTTGTATGTTTTACAATTGTGCTTTATTAAATGTACTTGTTAAACTCACAACGGTTTTTAGTTAAACTTACGAGGGGGTTCTTTAAACTTATGGGGGGTTCTTTTGATGCGAACTCCAGTTTTGTTTAAGCTTCCAATTTGTTTTGCACTAAATCAATTTTGGGAGTTGAATACATAAATTTTGAAAGGTATTTGTTCTTTATAGCGAAACGAAGTTGCACAAGTGATGATTAGATTCATTCATTTTTTTGTTTTCTTTGTTTCAGACATCTTCGGAAAATGAAGCGCTTCCCGTGGATAAGGTGCTTTTTATAACTTATAGTTTGGTTTCAAAAAACATGGTCAAACCATTTATGATGATGATATTAGAAAAAATTTTTCTGTTTTAAGGTTTTTTCTACTTTGTTTTTTTTTTAAGGTTAAATCAGAAAATGAAATCCTGGATATGGAAATGCAACCCGATGGAGCTAAAAGTCGAATCTTCGAAAATAATTTCACTGGAAATATGAAAAAAGTATAAGCTATGTGTTTGTTAAATATTTTGTTTTATTCAAAATTATTTTTATCGTTTATCTTTTTTTAAAGAAAATTTATTATGTTATGTTCTTTGAAAAGGTGAACAGCTAAAGAATTAAATTATTGTTCTCTTTTTTTTCTTACGTAGCACCTTGAACCTCCGAGATTGGATGATACGAATCCTGTTAATACGACTCATGTAGAACCAGATAATGCGGATAGTAAGTCCTTGTGTGCGCAACTGCGTCTCTTTATCAAAGATGAGCAAGATGCTATGGAGGAAAGACCATCGATAGTCTCACAAGAATTGAGCTCATCTCCTGCCCCTAGCGCCACTTTGGGATCGGCACAAAGCAACTTTTATGCGAACACTTAAAATCTTTGTGATTTTTGATTCTGCTCTTTCATTGTAAACATCTAACAAAAAAAATATTTATTAAAAGGCTCAATTTTAAAAATAAGTTTCGAAATATTTTCATGATTTTTTAAATATCTTTTTAAGTTGTTTCTTTTTTTTTTTTTTTTTTTTTTTTTTTTTTTTTCAAATATCTCGTTAAAGTTTATTAATGATATTTAATTATTTTGAAATAGTAAATATGAAATATGTATTTTACGCAAAAAAAAAGTGAATTGTGTAATTTTTCATACGTGAAGAGTGGAATTAGCGTGCAGAATTGTTCCAATATCTCCGATATTATCTACAATACATCATATTCCAAACAAAACGTGTCGAATTCTGAACAGTGAAACGAGTTTTCCTTACAATTGCTACAAAAAAAACCTCAATGATCTGTTTTCATACAATATGATTTCCATTAGTGATCTATGATTTCCACTAGTTGTACTGTTGAAGGTGGCGAGAGGAATGTCTTTAAGTGTGTGAATGCCATTCAAGGTTATCAAAAGTCAGAAGTCACTTGCTTAAATATGTTAAGGCATTTTGGCTGCACTTTGAAAATGGAAGTTTAAAACAGGGCGTAACATAACAATTGTTTAGTTACCGATAATTATTTGAAGTATTTTGAGATTTTTAGACAGATTAATATGAAATGTTTGATGGTACGTGCCCTACACCCACTGCCTTGCTCTCTTTCTGAACATGCTTCGCAAATTACGAAGTTGGAAAAATGTTTCATCATATTTACGTATTACAAGCATGGTGAGAGGAAACAGGCGGGTACCTGAAAAGGAGGCTGTTGAAAGTTAAAACTTCTCTTTAATTCAGCGTTCGGACCCCACTATTTCTTTTGAACAATTTGAAAGATTTCAGCTACAATTAAGCGAGATAGTATGTAGTTATTCTTTAATTTTCGTACTTTAGCCGTTTCTGCTTAATGTTCTTGTTTATACGTTATTGATACTTAATACAACCTTTTGTTTTTTTGAAGAGGTTTTTTAACAGTTGATAATTAATTTAAAGAAAAAGAAGTTGGCTAACAGTTGTAAGTGTTTTTTGTTAGTTCCTTTGGTCATACTTTTGTGCTAACTTAAGTATTTTAGCTGAAAAGTAATGAAATTTTGTTAAAACTCTTTTTTAGCTAAGTAAGTTGCAATTTTTTCACTTTATTATATTTGGGTACTAAGAAAATGTACGTACATAAACGAATTGAAGAAGGGGATGTTGATGTGTATCTCCTTGAATGGAACTCGATTTACCGAAAGAGTTGATTTTCAACATGTGCTTGATATACTAGTCATTAGCATATTTAAATGCAAAAAAGGTTTTCTTTTTATTAAGTTCTATGCAATATTTATAAGGTATTATAAATTTTAAAAAGTGTTTATAATAATATTTAAAAAACTTAATTCTATTTCAACGGAAAGATGTCTTCTTAAAGAAAGATTTTTATTTTTATTTTGAAATCTAATCATTTTCATAAGACTAATCCGAAACCAAAATATCGAACTATCGACAAAATATCGAACTATCTGAAACCAAAATATCCAACTATCGACAAAATATCGACAAAACATCGAATATAACTTTGTAACAAGTGCCCTAAACGTCGTTGGTCATCAAACAACTTTTTAAAGATATGTCAATTATTTTATACTTTTTTTTTTACAATTTTAAATTCTTAGGTAATTCAGAGTGAAATCTAATTAATTAATTAATTAACTAATCAATTAATTAATTGATTAATTAATTAACTGACTTTTTAATCATTAAAACCATGGAATTTTTTCAACAGAGCCAAGGATTTAAATTTATTCATATTAAGTTAAACATTAAAAAATTTATGAGGTATGTTTCACCAAGATATGTATCACTTTTGTGAGTGATTATTTAAGATAATTTCAAATTTTTGCTCTTTATTTATGTAAACAATTATGATAATAAAAATAGGGAGCAATATATCATGTATAACAGAAAACAAAAAGCAGCAGTTTGCAAAGCAAAAAAGATATTATAGAAGCAAAAAAGATATTTTATAGAAATGTGTATACCATGTATATATCAGAACCAGGACAAAACGTTCTTTAGAAAGCCTGTAGAATTTTGGGGTTTTATAAGAAACTTATAGATTCGTATATAACTTACAAAATATTGCAGTACTATTTTTCACTGGGTATCATCTTTTGCACAAATAGTGTGACAATCAGTACACTGCAAACATTCTTCAATACAGTTGGGTTACAAGGATAAAGTCGACACACCATGCCCCTCACACCGAGAACCATCTCTCAACAGACAACTAAAACAGTCACTACAATTTTCTTCCGCTTTTTCTTTTTGGAGATTTGGTGAAACTTTAAAATCAGTGTATATCCAATGCATCTCACCTTTTTCTCTATCGGTCTTAGATTTTAATTTAAATTATTCGTTGGAAAGAGTTTGAATTTCCTCAAAAAATTGTCTTAGAGTGGTTTAAAACGGTACATAACTAAAAGCAGGCTCCTGGGAAGAAATTAATTTGATTAACCTTTCAATTAAAAGATATAGGTTGTAAGATAACAAAAGAATTTGCATTTTATTTGTTCATATTGATGCACTTTTTATGCTATTAGATAAAACATCAAAGAAGCAAATAAAATAAAATTATAACGAGAGTATTAGAATGATTATATTTATTTATAATAATAAATAAATATAACCATTCTAATACTCTAAATAGTCTTTTTTTGTTTTTTATAAAAATAACATGAATGTTGAGGTGCAGAAGCTCAACTTTAATTTCTCATATAAAAATAAGGCCGTAAACCCAGGTTAAAAACACACATTTTTAAAGTCTTTGTTATACTACTAAAGAAAAAATGGGTCAAAATATTTTTTATCTGTGACGTAATTTGAGTAACTGTGACTTAAATTTTCCTCAGTATCAAAATTTTTATCAAAATAAATTTTTTAGAATTTCAAATATTTCAAACATTTCAAACATGAATAAAGAAAGTTTGTTGAAGATGAAGATTTAAGATTTAAGCCAAAACTAAGGATTTTTTGTTTAAATTCAACTTTGGCCTTTAACATAAAAATGGTAACAATAATGAAACTTTTTTTTATAAAAATTGTGCCTCACTATCGAGTTCTTAAACTGCCATCACTATGACAATAACATCAACAGAATATTTTTAATAGAGAAGTTTCTTTATGATAGTTGCAATAATAAAAAAAAACGTTAAAAAAAGTTACTATTCCAAATGCCATAAGTTCTGAAATATAGAAGAGATCAGTCTGAAATTTTACACACAAGTTGTTACCCATTAGGTGTATTGCCACCAAATTTTGTTTCCTTTCTTACACTGGTTCAGATTTTAGAAACGTTTTTATATGATACATGGAGTTGTTAAAGTTGCCCTGTATTAAAAGATTCAAAAGTAATTTTTTTCCTCGAACGAAAATAAAAAGTTTTAAAACTTATATTAAGGGATTCTTGAATGTGAATGCTATCATCTTATACAGGTGGCGCTCTATCATCTTATACAAGGTGGTGCTCTAGGGTTTGCTAGATTATCACTATGTTTATTTGTAGTAACAGAGAGCTTTTGAGCAACTCTTTTGTTGAAAGGTGCTTGGCATCATCATCATCATCATCATCATCATCATCATCATCATCATCATCATCATCATCATCATCATCATCATCATCATCATTAATGATGTTAGCAAAAATAATGTTGTGTTAAAAAGGCTTCACAATCTTTCCCAAATCGTATGGTGACCTCTCTCAACTCCCGGAACGAGTTCTGTTCCAGGAGTTGAGAGAGGTCACCGTCCGATATGGGAAAGATTGTGAATGTTTAACAATAGAAATATATACAGTTAAGGATAAATAACTTATACATAATATGAATACAATAAAGAAAAAAATAATTTGTCACAGTTTTAAAGAATTTAGCAAAACCAATTTATGGCAAACCGCAAGAATAACTAAGTATTTAATATTAACATAATATGATTTGCCAGCTATATAATAGGCCGGGTGAATAAAAATGAGCAATTGCTTTTACTCAGTAATTGGTCAGCTTTACGTGAATAAAAACTTTAACAACTTTGCTTAATTTGTATTCACGTAAAGTTGAGCAATTACTGAGTAAATTACTTAACTTTACATGAATAAAAATATGAGGAAAACTGCTGAAGTTTTTATTCACGTAAAGCTGACCAATTACTGAGTAAAAGCAATTGCTCATTTTATTCACCCAACCTATAAACTAAGTTTTATTTGAATAAAACTTATGGGTTATTATATGCTTTTTGTGACAAATGAAATAATATATAAAATATGAAAAACGAAACCATGAAATATCTGGCTGCATTTTTGGAGATAATTATAAATTTGAATAACGTTTTGAAAGGTTTTGCATTATAAAAAAGCCCATTAGAAAATACACCTACTAAAAAAATATTTCGTCGTGGAGTATATATATTATGGAGCTTATAGAGTAGTCGAGGCAAGAAATGGCGACATATCGGAAAAATACTAAAAAAAATACACAAAATTAAGGCTGGTGAATGAAGTACCCACTGATCTCTATAATAACTGGATAGCGCAACTCCGGGCAAAACTTCAATTTTTTTGACGCCAAAATCGCCATATTGGAAAGCCCCAAAATTTTAAATCCCGTAAGCTTTAAGTTCTGTTTTTCGGCTTATCGCTTTAAATACACATATCAGATTTCAGCGTTCTGGGGCTTTCCAATATGGGGATTTTGGCGTCAATTTTGATATTAGAGATAAGCTATCCAGTTATTATAGAGATCAGTGGAAGTACCAAAGAATTGAATGGAAACCAGATCTTGACAAAAGATTTTATTTAAACTTTTTTACATTTCGCAATACTTTTTTTAGTCATTTTAAAATTGACCTCATAGGTCTATTTTATGATTGACAGACTGTTTACACGGAAAAAGTTCCCAGATTTACAAATGTTCATCTTGAAAAAATGATAAAATCTGTTCGTGCCGACAACTGATTTCCTTAACCTTGGTGTAATTTGTTTAGTAATTTGTCAACATGTGAAGTAATTACTTTATCCTGAACATTCTTATTAAACAAATGCTATAAAAGTTTGAAGTAATACCACGCTATCAGAATTTCTTTTTTAAATCTGTCGGTAGCCATTTTAATAGATTTTTTGTTGACGGGTAAAAATTTAGAGTTTGTCGTAAACTCTCATGGTTCGCATGGCTAATTTCCTTACATGGCCTCTTTGATGTAAAACAGTTGTGTCCATGATTCAAAGCAAACTAAAACGTTTTTTAATTTTTTTCAAATTTTTTTAGGCACTTAAAAAAGGTTTAATTTCAAAGAGAAACTTTTTTTTTTCTGGAAATTCAAGAGGAATCATTTTAAGATTCAAAAAAAAAAAAAAAAATTATAATATTCAGTATGTACAATCACATTAAAATTGTTTAAGTGGAGCAAATTGGCGCTTTCATCTAAAAAAAACAAAAACAAAACAATTATTTTATGAAAAAAAAAGAACTTTTTTATTTCGAATATTATGGTGATACACAAAATCTTAAAGCTTGATCGTGAAATCATTGCAAATGTGATACTTATTGGACTTACAAAACGAAGTGGCTGAAGAAGGCAACAAGAAAGTTTGAGACACGTACGAAAGTTTCACTCACAAAAAACTCATGGTTAAATGGCATATCTGATTTCTTTCACAGAGTTTTGGACATCAGTTATACAGTCATCCTTGAAGCTTCATACAAAAAGTAACTGCTAAAAATGAGAAAAAGTAAACCCTTGTCCGCAGCAATACTATCGATTTTGAAGCAAGCAACAGTTTTTCTACCAGAGATCAAAACAGAAAGTGATGAATCGGACATTGAAAATTGAGATGTTTGAAAAAAGCCAAACAAAAATAAATTTTCATTAATTTTATTTACATTTTCTGCAAGTAAGTACTATTTTTATTGTTACTTATAACATTTTTATACCGTCTTTTGTTTATTTTGCATTTTCGATCAAAATTGACCACTGTGTGTCGCCGAAAACTTTTTTCGCGGAAAAGCAAAAATAATGTCTCATGTCAAACAGCCCTCAAGACGAAGTGAGTGTGTTCAATGATTCACTCACTGTAATTACGTTTAGTCGTGTAGCTGAACATTTGAGATTACAAGGTGAACTTTATATTGCTAAAAATTAAAAGTTACCATATTTAACATAGCAAAACAATTGCAACTTTCCTGACGTATTTTGACACGTGTGGAGTATTGAAAACATGAAGTGTATTGAAAATTAGTATTGATACAGCTGTATAACTTTAACAAAGACTATGAAATATATGTAATATAATTTTTGATGATTGCTTGCTTGAAACTTTACCATTATATTTATGATAAAACGTGATGTATGTGATATTTGTATACTTATATATTTATGCTTAAGTATTTTTTTATTTAAGTTCTATTACAGGTTTTGTATAAAGGATTGGTATAAAGATTTGTATAAAGAATAAAAATGCAAGATTCCTGATTAAATCCTAAATTTCTAGAAATATTTATTTGTCAAAATATATGTTAGTAATTTAAAGGATATTTTTTTAGCTACCTAATTTTAAATAACAGAATATTAAATTATTTATACAGAATATTAAATTATCTTTCATGGGAGAATTATCTCTTTTACTGATTGCAATAGTTTAAATTTTTACATGTAGTAGATCTCTTTTTACTTTACTTATTGTCTTTTTCTGTAAATATTTTAAATTGCAGGTGAAATGGGGAACCAGAAAAGCTTATGTATAACATATTTTCTATGGCTTTTGTTTGGTTGGTTTGGTGTGCATCATTTTTATCTGGGTAGAGATAGACAAGCATTTTTGTGGTGGTCAACCTTGGGTGGTTTTTTTTTTCTTGGCTGGATCCGTGACATCTGGAGAATACCAGATTATGTTGATGATGCAAATGAAGATAATCTTTACATGGATGAGCTTGTAAGAAAAATGCGATTAAGAAATTATCCAAAGTTCAATGTGGTCCGTTTTTCAGGCGAGCTTTTAGTTGGCTATTTTTATGGGTTTCTTACTCATTTGGCCCTACCAGCTGAGACACCTAAATTGATATTAATGGTTTTAGTTTGTATTGGAATAACAACTGGTGTACATCTTGTGGGTAATATTGGCCGTGAACAAGGTGGATTTTTAAAACCTTTTTTAGGTTCATTGATCTGTTTTTTTATATTATCTTCCACTGGTGATGATCCTAATTACATGTATTGTTCATTGGTTGCAACAATAACATTTAATTACTTTCTAAAACATAGACGAGTATATAAGCCTGCATCATTTGCTCATCGTGTTGTAACTATTTCATTATGCATGGTGTTGTTTAGTAGTCTTTGGATATCTTTCCTTTATTTTAACGCTGAAATTACTACAGAGGATGGAGAAAAAGTAAAATTAAGAGATTCAGTTAACCATTTTTTGAAGTCCCCTGCATGGCTTGAATTTACACAGACTTTAAACTTGATATATGAAGAAGGTAGAAAGAATGGATGGAAAAATGTTTATGATGAATTCATCAAAGCACTGGATCCTAAAGGAGAAGCAAATGCCTATAAAGTTCTGGGTTTGAATAGTACATCTACAGAGGCTGAAATAAAGCAAGCGTATAAAACACTTGTAAAGCAGTGGCACCCTGATCGTCATCATGACCCAGCCCAAAAGGCAGCTGCTCAAAAAGAGTTTATGGAAATACAAAATGCATATGAAATACTAACTAATAAAAAAAAATCTGAACCTAGAGATTCTAAGTTTGATAGGACTAATTACTAAAGATAGATATTTTGTGTATGACTAAAAAATATCTTTAAGAATATATTTTAAATACTCTGTTCAATACAAATATATATTTAATACATGTTTAGTATATGTGTGTGTATAGGTTTATGTATGTATGACTGTATGTGTATATATATACAGATACATATATAAATTTTTTGATTTACATGGTTTTTATTACAAATACAAAACATCTTACTGTGAACTAAGTGCATGTTAGCACTCACTATCTGCAATTTATTTCTACAAGGTATGCATTTAAATTTATTGTATGAAAAATTGCAAAATTTGAATGTTGATTTCTTGTACTTTGGTTTCACTGACCCACTGTGTGAAACAAGAACATAAAAATGGAGCTTAAAACAACGCCAATTAGGGGCAAATAACTTAATAGAAATGTAAAGTTTGAATGAGGTTCTATAAATTTAGAACAATTTTAGCTAGAACCAAAGGTATGACAATAAAAATGTATGGTAAAAAAAAAATCATGTTAGAAAGTTATGTCGATCATGATATATTGTACTACTCCTGCTGTGCATTTGTTGTTGCTTTATCGAGCTTGAACTTGATTGTAGATAGTGCTTTTTTTTTTTTTTTTTTTTTTTTTAAAAATAAT
>QPEY01000064.1:764276-779565 GCA_014706445.1 Hydra viridissima
AGTTATTTGTGAACCAATCCATGGGGAATTATACGAACTAATAATATTGTCCAGAGGGAAAAATATCAATCTCTAACAATGTTCATAGGGAATGATCCTATTCTTTAATAATATTCTATGGGAATTATTTGTGTACTAATTATTACATCATATTAAAACATATTGAAATACTAGATAGCGCTGTTTTTTAGTAAATACACATAAGTGTACAAAACCGTAAAACTCAGAATTTACATCTATCACTTCTAGTCATTAAAAAATTAAAAAAAAGATTTTGGTAGCTATTTAGGACCTATAAAATGGGGATCAGTTGAGAGCACATTGAAATTTTAAAAAAAGTGTGTTTTTAGGACACCCTAATACTTACAGTTTAAGACAAAAGAAAAAATGAAAAAAAAAAAAAAATGTTTATAATCATGATAAACTGGTACCATATCGCAAATAAAAGAAATCACAAATGACAAATAGATTTAAGCGCACTATGTTTTCAAAGATTAAAAAAAAAAAAAAAATCAGTAACGAATATATCCTCCATTTGCTTTTAAACATGATTTCACTCTTTGGGATTGTTTCGACTTCATGCAAAGTTCATTCACTCTTTGGCATTGTTTCGACTTCATGCAAAGTTCATTCAGAGTTCCAGACTTCTACTAAAAGCGCTTTTAAATGCTTCACAGAGGTAATTTTACCTTTGATCGGTTGAGCATCCATCAAAGCCCAAATGTTTTCGATTGGATTGAGATCCGGTGATCTGGCACACCAGGGCATCACGTTTATCTTTTTTTTTTTTTTTTTTTTTTGAGACATTCTTTTACAGAAGTCGCTTTACGCGCCGAAGCTCTATCTTGTTGAAAGATGTATTTGCCACGTCCACAAAATCTTGCAGCTGATGATAAAAGACAGTCTTTCAAGATCGAAATATAAGTAAATAAATATAGCTGATTAACTCGACCTCTGTAAATGTTGCATTTACTTGTTCCTCTAAAAGAGAAACAACCCAGATGTGTACGAACCCTCCAATGCCTTGTACCCTTGGTTCCACAAACCAAGTGTTGTATTTTTCTGACCTCAGTCACCTTTCCTGTTAAAGACCTCATATTTAGATTCGTCGCTAAAAATGACTTTTTGCCCAATCTTTAACTGATTAAGAAAAGCGTTCCTTGCACCATTTTCCTCTCTTAAGTCGGTCTTTAACGGTTAGGGGAGGTTTTCTAACAGCTACATAAGTTCCTAATTTAAATTTATACAAAATTTTTCTGATTGTTTCTCAACTTACCTTAACTTTTAAGTTTGTTGTGTTAAATTCATCAGCTAGAGTTCTACAACTTAACGTAGGATCTTGTCTATTCATTCAATAGAGATGGTGTTCATCTCTATTTATTAACTTTTGAGGCCTACCAGACCTTGGTGAACCTTTGACCTCATCTGTCATGTCATAATTTTTAATTGCGTTCCTTACACAACACTCACTCCTAAAACTTTTCTTTTTTTTACTCTTACTGCCTTCTTTGCTCAAACCAATAATTTGCCATTTGATGGCTTCACTGACGCTTTTTCTTAATATGTAATTTTTCAGGCTTTTTCAATAATTTATGCAGAGTTAAGTGATAATAACAAATACAGATATAAAGACTATTCAAAAAATACCGACCGGAAGTTCTGCCAGAAATAAGTTTGAATTTGCATTCGCTTAAACTTTTTTGTCATTTTCTTTAGCGTTATTTTTTATGAGTTCATAAAACTCAATATATTTCATGTTCCGGTTATCACTCTTAGATATTTTTTTTTAAAAAATGGCTTAACATGATTAAAATACATTTCAAATGGAAGTTTTATAAAATCTTTTATAGTTTTTTTAGTTTATGCGACTTTAAAAATTAAAGTCGCATAAACTAAAAAGAGCTATTGCTACAAACTATGCAAAAGCAAAAGTTCGACGCAATATTAACTCTGGAAAGTTACTATCCGCTCATCACTTAATTTTCAGGTCACATTTTAAACATCCTACTAAAACAGATAATTGAAGAGGAAATTAACTCTATTACATACCAGAGTATATTTTTTTGTAACACCCTTCTGAACACTCTAAAATCAGACTTTATCCTTAAGTTTAAGAATCTCTTCTTATCGTCATTCCATCAGTGCTACCTAATTAGTTACGCATAACTGCTATAATTTTTTTCTCTGCTTATATGTACATCTTATAATTTTTTTTGTGTCTATATGTACGTGTAAATATGCGAATACATCATACTCCCTCGGTCCGAAAATAAGGTTTTAAAAAAAATATTTTTTAAAAACGTGGGGTTATTGAAAATAAATTAATACTTAACATTTTTACAGTTTTTACACCTTAAAGTGTGATAGTTCGAATCACAGTCACCGTTGCCGCCAATTTTAGATAAGTCGTTTGATAGTTTCTAAAATTTGGCAAATAGCTGAAAAGCACACGGTTATCATGGGTAATGATAATGCCAACCTAGCTGACCCAAGAACGCCACTTACATGGGGTCATAGCGTACATATCAAGGCACCCTGTGGTGCAAATTTTGAAATCTTTTAATTTTAGAGTGTTCAGAAGGGTGTTACAAAAAAATAGTTTAATTTGTATGTTCAAATTGAGTGAAATTTGACTTTATAGTGCGCCAATAAAAAAAACCTGTAGAATGAGAATCACTCAATAAAGTTTAACAAAAGTTGTTCCAAATGTAGCCTTTAGTCAAACCAAACTCTGGATAACATTTCAGTCAGATTGGTTTACTGGTTAAGGATTTATGACAGTTTTAGTTTAAATTTTGTTAGTTCTTTGCTACTCATACCTCAAAACGTTACCGATTACCGTGATAATCAGTCACTATTTTCAAAATAATGGTTATATGATGTTCTACAATGTAATACCAACAATTTTTATTATAATTGTTTAATTGCTACATGTACCGTTTTCATTTTATAGACCAAAATATTGATTTGCTTTTTAAAGCGTGGTTTCACTTGGCTTATGCTTAGCGTGAAAATCTCAGCATTTTCCTAAGGTATAAACTACTGTCAAAATGCGAAAAAAAACTTGAAAAATGATTGAAAAGCTTTTCTGAGAATACCTACATAGAAAAAAAAAATATTTATTTCTGTTAAAACAGAAAAACTGTGAGAAAACCAAATATTTTTTATATTGACTAAGATAATTAACTTAAAAAATTTAGATAACTTAAATAACTGACCGCTAAAAAATTCGGGGTATAGGTATAGTCCAAGGAAAATCAATCTTTACAAATTAGGATTGTTTTGAAACAAAATTTGAAAACTTTATCAAAATTATTGCAGAAGCACAAAAAGAGAAAAACTCTATCAAAAGTTTTCTAAAAAGTGCAACTATTTTTGAAGAGAGAAATGTTATGAAGGGGAGAAGAGTCCTTTGAAGAGCAGTAAAAATCGTTTGTAGGGTTCTCTGATGAAATAAGATCTCATCTAAATTGTCGTTAAGTGTGACCAAGTATTATTAATTTAAATAACTATAAGTATGTTATATAATAATAAATATACTAAGTGGATTTTTATCCTGTATAAACTTAGATTAAATTTTGTAAAAGGCAGAGTTTGATTCGGCGAAGTTAGATTTAGTGAATTAACACAATGCCAAGTCAAGCAAAGATTCATGATGAAAATTGAAAGTTTGTGTGCTTGCTCTGTCTGAAAAAATGTTTAAGACAGCGTACTGTTTTCCAAGCAGATTGAATATGCCAACTGTACAAGACCAAGATCAATATCAGTGATTCTCGGGTAACACAAGGACACTGCGAATCGGCAGAACTACTTTGCGCAGGAAACGAGAGGGGAGAGAAGTTGCAGTCCTACTTTTGTTTGATTTCAAGTGAGACTTGAAACATGAGGCTCGATGTGTTATTGCCTAATCTGCCAAATTGGTTGTTCAAAGCTGCAAGAAAAACATCTTTTTGAAGAGCAAACCACCATTAAGAAAGAACCAAGTGTGCGTTGCAGCACATGCCCAAGCCCTTTAGGAAAAGGTTTGTCCCACAAATGCTCTCAAATAAAGTACAGAGAAAACCTTCAATCTTTAGTAGCCAAAGATGCCGAAGCAGCCGAACAAATTGCATCTCGTCATATTTCCAACAAGGAATTATCCCTGAAAAGAACTATTCAACTTGCTAAAGCATCCGGCGGGCCTCCACTTACAATTACCCCTGGTAAATATTTGGTCATTGAAGTAGGAAAAGTTGCCGACCCTGATCAATCTTATTTGTCTGTTAGAAAATTGACACCCCGTAAAAATTACTGGTTTCCGGATATATTTCAAAGTAAAGTTTGTCCGAGTTATCTCGGGTGTGAGCATTTTTAACCGAAATAATCACCAAGTATAACAACTCAAACGTGGGACTTAAGTGGATAGTATTTGTAAAATTTTATTTGGACAATTAGTACTTATTTCTTAAATAAAACCCTTAAATTAATGTTTAACTTACTTTCGGACAAGCAAAAATTGAAATGTCTACCTTGTTTTCGTACTATTAGAAGAATGGACTATTAATTAATCTATATTTTATCTCTTTTAAAAGATTTATGGTATTATTACAAAAAATCTTTAAAACACTACTTTTATCATGTGATTAATTTATTTCTAATGAATTTTTTTTTGGTTTTTTCTTTATTGTAGTTGATTGCGTTTTACTAATGATTCACTGTTTGCACTGTTTTGTAATGCTAACACGAAATATGTATCAAACGAAGACTCAATAGTGCGCAACGAACTTTTCGCTTTTTCCTTTTGTTTTTTTTTAAAACTCTTTGTTTATTGTAAAATTTTCATAAAGAATATTTTGATTGGATTAATAAAGAAGTTACTTGCTTTAAACAAATGCCGAGCAATTTTAAGCATAAGAAAATAACTGATGCTGCGAGAATATTTACAACGAAGCGAAAATCTAGTTTATCAAATCAAAGTGGAATTCAAAAGAAAAATCCCATTAAAAAGATTGTTTTGAGGAAGAAAAAAATCGAAACTGATTCTAAAGTAAGAATCTCATCTTTTGAAAGAAGAATTGTTCAGCTGGAAAACACATTGTTAAATAGCCTTGTTTTACATATCTTTCAGACGAATAAAAATCATAAATCGAAGACTTAGTCTATAAAAATCAAGTAGAACGAGTGAAATTACAAAAAAAGCCATAAAGGCCTCTAACAGTCCCAGAAAATAAGTCGAAAATAAAGAATTGTTTAATTAACTCCAAAAAACCGAATCTAAAGCAAGCCAACTCCTTTCAAAAAAGTTTTTATCATCAAGAAGGAATGTTGCATATTCTGAATCACTACCTACATTTTGTTTGGTTGATGGAAAGATTTTTTTTTTTAATATTTCTTTGTTTTTTTCTAACATGTAGTTTTTTTCTTTTTTTTAGAACTCTCTGGAAGTATTCAAAAGGTTGGCAAAACAGGTATTTTATCCGTTACAAGGGCAAAGCTTTTTAGAAATTTAGAAATAAAATATTTAACTAATTTAACAATTCAGAAAGATAATATTCTCCCATTGGTTTTGTAGTCTGTTCTGGCAACGAAGATTGCAATCATGGCTTTATATTGAATACTTTCTATTTATAATGAAAGCATGATCAAATTAATCTGTTAGATTTTTGTTTAGGATATGCGTTACACTATACATCGTTTGTTTTTTTTTAACTTAAACAATTATAAATTAATTTATAGGTGTGCTTACTTGTCCGCGTGTTTCGAAAAATACGCCAATTGACGATGGAAAGACGAGGCCTGCTTTATTCCGGAACAATGCAACTTATGGATAATGAAGTACAAGCGGTTGAAGAAAAGGATTTGCTATTTGATCCAAACGACTATAAAAGCTGCTATCAAGTATTTTGAATAATTTTTTGATACCTCGGTTAAAGTTTACAGGAAGTTCAGAAACTTTTTCAACTTTTATTTGATCTCTTTTTTTTTTTTAAGTTTGCAATTCCTAGTTGGGCAAGAAAAACATGTGCTCTGTTACCCGAACAAAGAAGTGAAACGGAAATACTAAACATGGCGAGCTTAATGAGACAACTAAAAGTATTTCGAAAATATTCTTCAAAGATGCAATTGTTGCTTGCAAAAATAGTGACATATGAGCGGTAAGATATTTTACACACGCAGTTTAGATTATATGGTAAAGAAGTCTGGGCCAAATTTGTAACAGTGAAAAATGCGTTAAATATCATAAACATGAGTTTAAGCTTAATTCAACTATCTAACAACAGATTTAAAAAAATATAGAATTCTAGTTTTCTGCGAATTTTTGACGTGAAGTGACAAAAGAGCTAAACCAATTTTAAGTTTATCGGACTGCTGCCTGAGCTTAGGAGCAGGCAGCAATTTTATTTCTCAACACTGCCCAGTGACTCTCGGAGGCTTGTCAAGCCATCATAGAAAGCCACCATTTATGTGAGCTTGTGGTGAGTAAGGCACCATGCGGCTTAGTTTAAATACCCATTTTGATTTAAGGCAATACCAAAACCGTCTATTCATAATATAAGAATAGCGTTTTTATGTTACTTCATCATAACATCCGTTCTGCCTCATATTAAGGAAGTAAGGGATAACGCTTGGACAGATACTAATTTATTGGCGCAGACTGGGGGTGTCTTTGACACAAAGGGATTGTTCATCCGCCCGTCCCCTACCCCCCTAGGGTTTCGCTCGTTAATATTCGCTAGAGGCCGACTGCCTCCATTGCCCGGTTGCAACCACGAGGAGGTTATTAACAAGCTTGCTTCCACCCATACCACCGAAAGAGTCTTTCCAGGGGCACTCTTTTATGCCCGTGGATCATCATTTCGGATTCAGCAGTTTCAGCTTTGCAACCTTTTTTGCAAAATTTTTAAATTTTGCATAAAATGTTCTAATTCCGTCTTTTTCATTTGATTTTTCGCTTTACTTGTTCATTACTCTGAAAATTTTGAAGGATAAGACAAAAATAGCGGTGTAAAAAGTAAGCTCTAATCTATAAGAGCAATCACAGAATAATCTTAATCTTAATTTGGGGTTTGAGAATTTTTTTTTTTTTGAAAATAAAAATGTATATACATATATAATGAATAATTTAAAAAATAATATAATAACGAAGTCTTTATGTTCTTTCAATGATCGAGGAAAATTCTTTTTAGCTTTGGTCGTCGTAGAGTTGTTATTCGAAAAGGACATATTGGAAGATGCTTCTATCTCGTTTTTTCAGGTACCGTAGGAGTAGTTATTCAAGGAGACGAAGATCGTGCATTTGTTAAAGATGAAAAACCAGCTAATATTCTCAGGAAAGGTGACGCCTTCGGGGTACGATATTTACAAACTGAAAAAAGAGCAACACTTATTAAGTTTACAGCAAAAAACGGACCAACTCGGATTTTTTTTGTTTAGGAGCTAGCTTTGGTTCGAAACTCAGCGCGCTCTGCAACTGTTGTGTGCTTAGAAAATACTGAATTCTTGGTCATCGATAAGGAAGATTTTTTAAGACTTGGTGTTCATAAATATGCTTACGAAGAGATGCTAGAAAGGTGTAAATTTATGAGGTAACCAGCCGGAATCACTACCTATTCATAAGAGAATTGATAGCTCTATCATTCACAACAGGCTTATAATTTTTCTTCGTTCAACGGAGTTTTTATACACTAACTGACTAAACAAAAACTTACTTTTAAAAAGATACTTACAAATATTCTTAAAAATACTTATCAAAAATTCGTTTGTTTTTTTATAACTACAAATGATTTACAAAATAATGTAATCCATAAAAAATATCAAATTCAAAAATCAATAAAAACTCACAAAGAAGGATGTGGCCTGTAACTATTGCTCCTCTCGATCAATCACAAGTTAGGTTTAAAGATTCCAAATGAATTTTAGTTGATATTACCAAGATTAACTTTTGAGATTCTTTATAACACAAAAAAAATGTTACTCCAATCCTCGATAAGTTCGCATTTTTTAAACGCTTTTTTTATGAGATGAGAGGACTAAAGTAAATCTATAAAAATTGTTTCTGCAAAAAATATATTCCAGCGATAATGAAAAACCTCACTTCATTTTTCAAACCAATCAAAGCTCTATATTTTAAAACGAGGATTATTTGGTTATGTAAAAAAAACTCGCTTGTTTTACATTTATATATTTATTATGTTTATTTATTTGTTTTACTTTCATACATTTGCTAACTTACAAAATTAATTGCTGCTGCGAGACATCTTTCCATATACTCTTTGCAGTAAACAGGGTCAGCAATAACTTGAATTTTTTACAATTTAGATCGCTAGAAATATTCAAAACGTGGACTGACGAAGCGTTAAAGGAAATTGCAGAAGGCGGTCGTCATGTAGAACTCCTTTGCAACAGTGTTGTAGAAGTAGATACCATGATGTCAGAGTTTGTTTACTTTGTAAAAAAGGTATGATATTTATAAGTATATGACATGATATATGGTATGATACAGATAAGTATGCAAATGACATTTATAAATATGCATAAGATCGTCAAAGATGAAATTTGTAGAAAAAAAAAAAAGCTACGTGACTTAAAAGTATAAGGAACTATTTTATTACATAGATTTGATGTATGGGTATATACTTTGATGAATGTATTTTATTCATCAAAGTATGTACACATATTGCCTTCGTGCAGTGTGTAGTCTAGTGTTATCATGCAATAAGACAGGAGTTGATCTGTTGACTAATCTAGGTTTTTCTTTAAGTTCTTACATTATTTTACCTAGTTAGTTGCAGTATATTTCTGCTGCAATCAATGAGCCAGGTTTCATGAAATCATAACGAATCATACCCGCGTAAGACCATCAAGCACTCACCATCAGCTTCTTTTGACGAATATTACGCCGTACAGTGTTTCGGTGATTCATCCTTGTTCAACTACTGTGTTGAACATGGATGAATTACCAAAACACACTACAACTCTCATCACAAGTGAAAGCTCGATTCAAAAATGGATGTGTTTTGGGACTATAAAGCTAAAACCAAGCATGTTAAAAAACGCTTTTTTTTCTGTTTGTGTTCATTCAGTTCATGTGGAACTCACTTATCCAACTTTTTCACTTCACCGAATTGAGCTAAATGAATTAATATTGTTTGTTTGCTAACACTAAACTTCAACAATAATTCATAAGGACTGTAAGGTCAGACTCAATGGTGACCTTTATTTCGTCACTATTGACTTGGATTTTGGAAATTGCGTGGTTCGTTTATGTGGTGAAAGTTACCTGTACGAAATTTTGCAAACCCATTTGCTACTACCTGCTGCGAAGTAACACTAGGGCCATGTACACAATTAATGTTTTGCGCGGTCAGCGATGAAACAAATCAATTGATCTTCCAACCGTTCCATTTTCAGCAAAATTAAAAGAAGCTTTTTAACATTGTTTAGAGTTTACTTTGATTTCTCTTTTACAGACGAGATGTGTAACAAAAAAAAAAGATAATAATAAAAGAAAAAAAAAAAAGAAAAAAAAAAAGGAGAACGGTAAAAATATAAAGCCAGTACTCTTGATTACAAATTTCATAATTGACATTTTTAAAAATATTATTTGTAAGTATGTAAATATTTATAAGCGCGTAAATGATACTTATAAATATCTAAGTCATTTTATAAATTTTTGTTTGCAAAGGTATTCAATATTTAACCCAAATTTGTTTCTGTATACTTTTACAAACCATTTCAGGGGCAACTCGATGTCATTCGACTTTTAGATCTTTCGCTTCTGAATGAGCAAAAATATAACTGTTGTTCTGGATTTATAAGTAGTCGCCCTGATAACAATACAAAGAGTTGTGTTTTTTCGAATACAAACATCACCTCTCCCGACCTTTTAGAGAAACGGAAAACAACGAGTCAAACCCATCGCTCTCATTCGCATCAAATATATTCCTACGTTTGCAATAAAAACACTACTTTGCCTTACCTAAATGCAAATTTGATACGTTCAAATTTTAACAAAAGCGAGACGCTAAAGATTGATGGCGCCCTCAGTATTAAAATTCCATCGAAAAATCAATCGGTTGGATTGGGTGCATTTATTAAAGTTGACACATTAACTCCGGGTCAAATTTTTGTAAGTATTCTCAATAAGGGAATCGTGCTTATTTCTCAACAAAACAAAATATATTTATCTCGTAGATGCGTTGAAATTAAATATTCTACACTGTCTTTCTTTATATTACCTATTTTAGGGTTTAAACTATATTTTGAGTGAAGAGAACCAAAACACTGACTGTAAAAGAAGGTTTATTTTGATTAGTGCTGGTTGCGAGCTTATTCGAATACAAAAATCTTTGATTAAAAGTAAGGCTGACGAAGCCACTTTCGCTAAAATAAAACAGAGGTCAATTCCTTATCCTTCAGACAGGGAATTAAACGAGATATTTTTACAATATAACAATTGGAGGTAAGACGCTTATAGCGCTGTCGATAGGTAGTAAATATGGTTTGTATGTATGCTACACTTTTTATGACAACTTTTGCCTGGTATACAACTTTTACCTGGTATAAAGATATACCAGGTAAGGCGAGGTTAAGAAAAAACATTCACACATAATACACGTACATGGGGGGCGACACTCTCTCATTTGTGCTTTCTTCAGGTGTTTCAAAGAAGAATTAGTTGATCACATTATAGAATACAATCATAATCGGGAAATCGCCAAGAAAGAGATCAGTGCACAGATACCAAAAAATGTTAATATCAACTCTTTATCAGTGGATCAATGGACGTGGTTGCAAGAGGAAATAAGACCGCTAAAGGGTAAAACTTTTGCATTAAATTTTAACTTTCTTTCTTTGAAACTATAATCTTTTTATGACAATGATGATTTGAGTTTTTCTTTTTATATAAACCTTTAAACCTTCAACTCACAGCCTCGAAAGATTCTTTTACGCGCAACCTATCCCCATCCTTAACGAACACTTTCTCTATAAGTGGGAAAATCTTGACAACACTAAATAGTCAACGAACACTAATGATAACACAAGGTGGAAATCGTCGTAAAAGTATTGCACACGATGTGGTAGATTTACTTCAGAAAACTAGGTACTTAACAACTTAAAGTCTTAGGCAGCAGAAGCTTGAGTTAAAACTGATCTAAAAACTCATATATAAACTTATGTTTGAAACGATATATAAAACCCACTTTCAATTGGTATGTATGTATGTATGTATGTATGTATGTATGTATGTATGTATGTATGTATGTATGTATGTATGTATGTATGTATGTATGTATGTATGTATGTATGTATGTATGTATGTATGTATGTATGTATGTATGTACGTACACATATTCTTAAACATAAATTCTTGCTAACTTTCTTTTTACAATTTGGTAATGAAAATATTTGTTTACACTTTTTTAAATCCAAATAAATTTTCGTTTTATAAAAAAAACAGTCTAACTTTTACTGATTCAACGTTTTTAATGCGAAAAAAACCAATCAAACACATCACTACACATAAAAACCAACATAAATTGAATAGTAGAACTAGTAAGTCGCATCAAAATATTTCATATAAATATATGTAAATAATGAATTTTCATATATAAATAATGAAATTAAAAAAAACAAACGCCAATAGTTGTGAAAAGAATTTTAAGTCGTATTTACTTTCCTCACTAAAAATCCATTTATAACAACAAGCCAGCCTGAAAACTCTGCTCAACGATACTGATTATATCTTCCAAAGCAATCGGTGCCACCTAAGTATAATATGTTTAAACATAAACCATATGTACGAAGACATTTTGCGGCAACAACACAGGTAGCCAAAAGAATATCAACAACAAATAAAGGACGAAAAAATAAACATTTTAATTATAAAGTTTCAGTTAACCTTTGCTCTTCTCCTCTTTCTCTTTCCTGGGTACAACAAATAGAGAAAAAACAAAGAACTCGCTTACACAAATTTATACATACTTTAGGAAAGATTTTTAAAGGAAAAAGTATATATCTCTTTTTGGTCCTAAGGTTTATAAAATTTAAAAAACTAAAATTTAACGAGAAAGTTTAAAAAAGAGACATCTTTATGAATCCTGCATTTAGTGGCCTAGAAAAATTTTTACAGAAACTCTGATTGCAAAATAAATGTCAAAATAAATAATTAATGAAGCTATTACTTGTAATATTATTTGTATTATACTTTCTCTTTGCTGTAAACGTCTCTAAACGACATAAATTATTATAATTTCAAGTCAAAATTTCAATATAATATAGAAAATAAAGCTTCATTACAAGTCTAAAACCAATTTTATGTAGTAGTCTAAAAATGGGTTCCGTTAATCTTTAGATACAATATCTTAGCTTATTTTTTTTTACTGCTTGAAACTACGATGACAATAGAAAACGATTTTTTTCATGTTTCGAAGAAATAACAACTGTCAAAGGAATTCAAGATAATTTACTAACTTAAAGAAGAATTCAAAGATATTTCATAAAAACATTGATCTCAGCAGTAATAATCATCTTCAAACGGAATATGTGACATCTGGAAAAATTTGGAACTAATTGAAAAAGGAAAAGAAAAACAAGACGATCCTCCTCGTTCTTTTTTTCCTTAGAATTAGGATTTCCATCCATTACTTATTTAGGATTAATCAATTAGGATTTCCATTCATTAAAGAATTAGGATTGCCATCCATCACTAGAAACCAAGTATTTGTGATATTAGTGAATTAGCTTACACAAACAGGTTTCTGGTCTGGAAATTAGAAAGACCTAAAACTCCAGTCTTTGATACCTTCTGCTGGTCAGTGACCAGGAGAACAGTATAAAAAAGCTTGCAATTATCACTAGAAAAAAGTTATACTCTCTGTTATTTAAAAATGTGTAAGTCATCTTATTTTTAACTTACCAGATGAAATCAAAGCAATGGAAAAGATTTTGGGGATTTTTAAGACCAAAGATTCACACTGAGCAACAATGTACAAAACTCTTTGAAAATATGTTAAACCGAATTTTGAAGACTGATTTCCATGTCAACATTTTTAAGTAAATATTCTCTTTCTTCAATGAAAAAAGTGGAAAATAAGAGAAAAACTAGCGCATGAAAGAAAGCTACTTAAATCTTACTAAAGAAGTTTCACCGAAAGTTTATGACTTGATCAAATATCTGGAACAATTTTTCGTACTAATATCACAAAAATATTACAGCAAAGACCTTGAATTTTGACCAAGTACTGATTTTTCAAATTAAAAACATTTATGCAAGCAAATGTTTTGCTCAAAATTAGTTAAACGGTTTTAATTTTTTAATTTTATAGATCTAGAGACTAAAAGGGATATACTGGTATAATACATACATATGGAAAATTTTCTTTCTTTAAAGTCTTTCCTCAAAGTTTGACATATTAATTATAGTAAATAACAATTTAAATGACTCACAAACAACCGATATTCTACGTAGAAAAACGCCACACCTGTAATTATTGATAATTTTGACAGCTAAAAAGAAACAAGAAAACCCTCCGGTGTGTATGATAGGGTAGACCATGTGGATCAAGTAGATACCCTCATTGAAATCTAGTTTCTAAGAAGGAAAGAGAAAATTAAGTTTGAAAATTTGTGTGTCTTCTTGGTTGAAAATTCAGTAAATGACAGCAGAATTTGGCATTTTTACAGTATATCAACATATTTTTCTATGCTAGTATATTTTCATTTGGCACTTTTTGATTTGTGGATGTTCTTCAAGTATCAATTGACTTTAATGATGCCAGAGTTCCTTCTGGGATCTGCTATGGTTGTACAATAGCATCATGTAAAGTCAATTTGTCTTGTTTCATCAATTTCAAAGGAATCAACCCAATTATGATCACTAGAGAAAATAATTTCTGTGAGTGCCTCATCTGCAAAATAGCAAGAAGGCTGGCCGAAAAGCACTGCATCCAACGGTCATTCTGATACAAAAATTAAAGAACAATCTATAGAAAAAAAGATAATCTCATTGTTTTTCCATTATGGGTCAGAGGATTTCACACACCTGTAACAAATCATCCCTTCATCAAAATTTTATTTTAAATTGCAAATGGAGACCAGCTTGCAGCTGGTACCATTGCCAAAAATCTTATCACACTAATATCATCATCTCCAAAAGATACTATTCTTAAACAACACTGTGGAAGACACCCATTTCCTGTTCAAAATGGATATTCATCAAGTTGAAAGAACCTGGTGCTTAACAACCCAAGAGCCTGGTGCTTAACAACCCAAGACCTTTTTCAAGTACAAGTTAACACAGGACTTTCTAACATTAAAATGAAACAACTTGCATCAAAATTGAATAACACTTTAGCTCATAAAATTGTTGAGACAAATTTTCCTCAAAAATTTCAAGACATTGGCCAAACCTTTCTAATCACTTTACAGTGTCTTCAGTTTTGGTTGAATCTGAAGCAAAAACAGTGTTTCACTTTATCAGTTTGAAATAAGTTCTTGAAGAACTGATTGAATCCAAAAAAGTTATGCCAAACTACATTATCAAGCTTGGGATTGATGGAGGGGGTGGGTTTCTAAAAATGAGCCTGGGAGTCATAAACAAAGAGCCATTGAAGGCAGCACCTCCAAGAAAACGTCTTTTGACTCAAAGTTTTCTGAAAGAATCAGGTGTCAAAAAAACAGCTTTTTGTAGCTGTCTGCCATGACTATCCTGAAAACTATAAAATTGTGAAGGCACTTCTTGATCTGATTGATACAAAAGAGACTCAAATATCTTAGGTAAGGTGTTCCAAAAAAACCAAAATTTAAAAACGTCAATCTCACTGGCTGTTTTCTGGTGATGCCTATAAACCCTCAGTTTGAAATTTTAGCCCAAAATATTAACCCTAACCCTTGTCCCAAGTCCCTTTAAAATTTTTTTTTTTTGTTTTTCTCAAAGATTTTTAATTATTTTTAATCTATACAGGCTGTCAAGTGACTACTTTTTAAAAAAATGAAAAAAAATGATACTATTTTTTGAAAAAAAATGAAAAATTTCAATAAAAAAATGAAAAAAATGACAAACTTCATAAAAAAGAACGACACAAAAAGTCAATAAAAAATAAATAAAGATGACTTTTTCAAAAATTTATTACAACTTGTTGATAGTCTACTTTGATTTTTTAAAACCATTGATTAATCTCTGCATTTCACTTTTTCGTTTTAAACCAATATTTATTCGCAACTTTTTTTGTTCATTGCTATGTGCTTTAGCATTTGTAAAATTTCTTTTTGCACTGTTTACCATTTCATGAGCAAGTTTAATACCAAT
>QPEY01000064.1:781802-792268 GCA_014706445.1 Hydra viridissima
GAAAAAAAATGACAAAATTGAAAAAATTGAAAAAAAAATGAAAAAAAATGACATAACAAAAAAGACCAATAAAAAAATGAAAAAAATGAAAAAAATGACAACTTGACAGCCTGTAGTCTATAACTTTTTGTAAGTAAACAAACAAGTAAACTTTTATTTTATATATTTGTTCAGAAAAAAAAATCATAGGCCATGATAACAAGTTTAATATAGGGATTAAAATATCATAAATATAACTCATTTTTCATGTTTATCGGTATTTTTAAATATATGAAGAGCCTAACTATTGAAATGTAAACATAACAACTAAGTGCAATTTTAATATAAATTTTGTATAATATCGTTAGTAACACTACTTATAGTACGCTTTTCACATCCATTCAGAATAATTGTGAGTACCAAGTTGGCAGAACTGCATCACATCAAAATTGTAGTAATTAGCTGTCTTTTGTTTTGATGCTCATGTGGTCATCTTTTTGTTTTGTTCTCATTAAAGATTGAGGTTATGTTTATGTTGCTATGAGATATTGTATGGCATTTTGTAAAAGTTTTAAAATTAGCTTTTGTGAGTATGAGTCAATCAAGTTTACATTCAAAATTCCAAATTTGGTAGTTGGAGAACTGTCTGGAACACTTCGTTCAAACTGAGTACCAACTAAATGTGAGGTATTGCGATACTTTCCCTTTTTGAAAGAAGGCCCTACAAAACATATAAGTACTCTATTAGTAATACAGTTATATGTAGTAAGATAACTGACAAGCTGTGTGCTACATGGAAGAAAACAGGAATAAAAACACAGAGGAAAGACAAAGTGAAACAGAAACTTACAAATTGTATGAATCATGCAGGTAGAAATGATGAAAAATCACAGCTGTTTTTAAATCAACTAGAAGAGTTGTTTTACATTACACATCAAAAAGCAGCTGATATTGTTCAGTGTGACAAGTTAAGGAATACTAAACAAAAAGAAGATTTAAAGTTTTTAGATGCTTTATTGGATGGAAAGAAAAGACGTTTTAGGCTCTGTTGACAAAGATTATGCGAGAAATTTGCAAAGTTATAAAAAAAGGAAATAATCAAGTGAAGAGTATGCAAAAAAAAAAATGCTATAGACCAATCAACACAATTGATTTTAGAAGATTCCGGAGAAGGTGAAGATCTCAATTATTCAGATGAAGATTTTCTTCCCCTAAAAAACCTAAGAAAGAACTGTTTGTAAAATCACCTACTAATCCTTTAATAGCTAAAGAGGTTTGTCAAATGGCTGACTGCTTAAGTCTATTTCTTAATCAAGTAACAGGGATCACAGCTGCAATACTAAAAAGCGGTGGAGTTGATTTAGACACTGTGCAAATTCAAAAACTTTGTGTCACCAATATCATCAAGAAAATAGGCCCATAACGGAACATGAAATAAAATCATCATTTATGGCTCCTGAATTTTGTGTTTTGCACTGTGATGGGAAAGTAATGGAGGATCCTCACAAGAAATGGTCAGAAAGACTAGCAATATTAAATCCAGGAACTCCAGGCTACGGGTGGCAGAATGGTGCATGCGAAAAAATTGAAATTCTATTAGAAAAAAAGTTTTTTACTTTGCATGCAGACACCACATATTGGAAAGACTGCAGAGCACAGTCTGCCAAGTGTTTTTGGACATACTCACAGACCAAATAATGAATACTTTAAAGAGTTCTAGGCAAAATGGGACTCTATCTTGGACAAGGATGACTTCAAATGCTTAGATTGTAAAGTCAGAAATATAAAGGTACAGCAAGATTCTGCCATTTCTATTTTCAAAGAGCAACTCAAGAATAAGGATTTTTTACTAAGAGATGATTACAAGGAATGCACAGAACTTATGTTAATTTTACTTGGGGAAATTTCAGATAGAGATGTACATTGGTGCAAGCCTAGGGCCTTTCATCATACAAGATGGATGCCATTTGTGATATATTCTGTTAAAATGTACCTCAAAAGATTCCATGGGCTCTAATGAGGAAACTACTGTGAAGCTAAGAGATGTCTTTTTAATGCTCTTGTGTGTGTCAAGCACTGCTTAGCATGCACCATTGGAGTTGACGCTCCTTTCAATGACTTGAAACTTTTCAATGAGTTGGAGGACTTCAAAGTCGTCAACAAGGAAATATCAAGAATATTTAAAAATCATTTTTTGCATTTAACTGAGGAGAATGCAGTTTTTTCATTGTTTTCAAAAAAGTTCTCTGACGATGAAAAAAAGAATATTGTTAAGAAACTCCAAACCTCCTAATATGGTGAGCTGAAAAAAGGTGCACCGACCTTTCATGTAGTGACAAAAAATACAAAAATTCTATTATTGAATGGACAAAACTTTTGACTTCTGTTTGAAACCCTTGGTGTGAACACTGAATAGCTGAAAACTCCAGTGCAAACATGGGAGGAGAATGAAGACAATTGATGCAAGACATTTGATTGTCCCTCACAAAAGATGAAAAAAGCAAGCAAAGTGTGTTACAAGTAGTTGATAACCACAAAAAGTGTTTTACCAATTTCAGAAAGGCAACTTTGATTAATATTTAAACAAACTTTTACTGATGTAGTTACTATTTGCCATTTAAATCAATTTGTAATAGCTTTGTGTATTCCTTTATATTCAACTGTATAATAAGTTAGAAAAATGTGTTGTTTTTTAACGAGAATATTTTTTATAATTACTCAAGTTATCTTGAGAAATACCAATAAAAGTGAAAATTGAGTAATATTTATGATATTTTAGTCCCCATATTAAACTTGTTATCATAGCCTATGATTTTTTTTTTGAATATATATGTAGAATAAAAGTTAAAACTGAGTTTACTTGTTTGTTTACTTACAAAATATTATAGATTAAAAATAATTAAAAATCTTTGAAAAAACCAAAAAAAATTTTGGGGGGGATTCGGGACATGGGTTAGGGTTAAAATTTTGGGTTGAAATTTGAAATTAAGGGGTTATAATTTACCCATTACCAGAAAACAGCTGGGGAGATCGACATTTTTAAACTTTGGTTTTTTCAGAACCCCTTAACATTGTTAGGTTATGTGACATAAAAATGGCAATGTCTGATAAAATCTTTGAGTGGAAAATGGTCTGGCCTATCTAAATGGCTCTCAGAAATGAAAGTTACTTCTCAACTTTACCATGGTGGCCAATATGAAGGTTAAAAAAATTTTGAAAATTATTGAAAATCTCCAACAGCTTGCTGAAAAACCTGTTGCTTTTGAAGCAATGGAGGTCATTGATTTACTATGAAAATTCAACAGTGTAGCTGAATCATGCTTTGGCAATGAACTATATATGAAAAATTGAAGAGTTTAAAAGCTCATTTCTTGCAACAGGAGCCATTATTTTACCCCTGAAGTTCATTCAATTATTACCACATTCATCATTTCATCAACAGAAGACAAACCTTACTTGGAATTTACATAATTTACATCATCAATTTAAATTTTGGTTGGGAACGTTACAAACATCCATTTAATCATCCTCTATATGGAGAAAAACTAAAAAATCGCATAGTAGACTACAACATTAAGCATATTTAGATTGGATGAATATTCACTTATTGCCGAGTTTTTTTGTTATTGTCACTTTAAAAAAATTTAATATCATTAACTTAATTTCCCTTTAGAAAGACACTTTGATATAAGAATTAAGTCAAAATAAAAAAATTATTGTAATTGATTAAAAGAATAAAAAGAATCTACACTCCCCATGTTTTATATTTTTGTGTGTCTTATATTGTAAAAATAATCCATGTTTCAACATTTATGTTGGATAAAATATGTACTTGGTATATGAATTTATCAGAATAAGGTCTAAGTATTTGAAAATTTTCAGAAAAAAGATATATGTAAACTGTAAAGATGCAAAATACAGCTGCCATGTATTGAATTTTCAGCAAATAAAATAGGCAAATTTTCAATCAAATTTTTTTCTTTCCTTATTAGAGATTAGATTTCAATGAAGGTGTCTAGTTATTACCCATGGTCTTCCCTATCATACCACCAGAGGGTTTTCTCTGTTTTTTTTTTTTAGTTTAAAATGATCAAAGTTATCAAAAATTATAGGTGTGAAACTTTTAATAAAAAGACTTTGACACAGCAAAATCAAGGCAAAAATACCTTTTCGATGGGGAGAAATGTAGAACCTTCTGTCAACAGTTGGATCAGACTTAGTTAATTTTCTAAAAAGAAATGTTAAACTCTGAATGTGCTTGTAGAAAGTTGCCATGTTAAAACAATTTTTATCTTATCAGAGTCTGAATGTATTTGTAAATACTTTTAACTTTACTATATAAACAATAAACAAATATTTATTCCTAGGCAAAAGAAATAAAAGTTCTACATAAACTGTAAAACAAAAAAAATTTACACTTAAAAAATAATTGTCAATATGTGGGACTCGTGTTGCAAATATTGCCACATTACTGAAAACAAAACAACAAAAGTGGTTTTAACAAAAAAGGCCACTTAAATATTTCCATGTTTTCTTTAGCAACTCCAATACAATCTTCATACATGTACTGCTCACATGATGCACCACCTTAAATCTACCTGTCAATTTCTGTTGCATAAAAAAAGATTTTTGTTTGCTTCCTTTTCTTGTTTTTTGTTGTTACTGCCATTCATTTTGCCATATTTTTGTTGTTTGAAAAGGAAAGTCTCTTTCCCCTTAAGGGCATTTCTTGATGCACCAATGAAGAGAATAAACTACTTTATGGGTCCTACTGGTTATTGTTGTCTTTTTGTTTGCAACAGATATCTTAACTTCAGGTGTAATAACCAAGTTCATACCTTTGTAAAATATAGTCAGAGTTTTGGGGACCAGTCCCTTTTTTTTAGTGTACATTTTTTGTCAACTCAGGAGTTTTCTTTTTTTTAAATCTCATCACCATCATCACCCTCATCACCACCAGCACCATCATAATCATCATCACAATCACCACCAGCACCATCAACATCAGCTGAAGAACAACATTCATATTGTACACATTGCTTATAAAAACTTAGTAAAAACTTCTTAAAAAAATCTTCACTCCAGGTTCATCTATTGAACCTATCATCTGGCTGCAGATGAATGTCTTTCAAAAAATATTTAAGCCATTTTCTTTCTGCTACTTCAGATGTGTCAGATAAAGAAGTAGAAATTTTTATGTTACATGTGAAAATAAATTTGTCGAAACTGTTTTACAAGCTACTGGCTTATTATTATTGTCAATTTATATGTCCACTGATCTAAATTGCTTTTTTTGACAGAATGGTTTTCCTGCTGAGACATTTAACAGGACTTTCATTATGATGATTTAGTTCAACAACATCTCAACGATACTTTGATAAATTGTTTGAGGAACTCAAAAATATACTGAAATTTAGTTTTTGATACTCCCAGCTTTCCCAAGCTTTGCCTAGATTTTCTTCTGATTAGAAAGTCCTTTTTACTTTATGCCCTACTGAAAAGGAATTTTGTAATATATAAGTACAGTTAATTAAGTACAGTTAATTAAATATTTTTAATACATTAATTATTCTTAAAGTTATAATGTCTTAAAATTATTGAATTATTGCCATATTATGGGAATAATATTAGCATATTATTGGATTATATGGGACTATTTAACTTGACAATTTTATGATAAGCATGAAGACTATAACAATAATTGCCAAGCCTACCCTAAATAAAATTCACAAAATAAGCTTTTTGCATAAATAATAGCAGAGGAAAATAATGGTTGAAGAAAATGTTGTTGAAAAACTTTTCCTTTATTTCATAAACCCATTTTGAATTTTGAAATTAAAGTTTTATATGAAAATGAATGTAACTGTATTTTTTGTGAAAAACACTTTTACTACATAGCACATATATTTACTGCATTTATGATTATTTAAAAATGCATTTCTTTTCTTCAAAATTACTTTTAATGTTTGGATTTCAACCCCTTAAGTCCTGAACTTTTTTTAACATATTGAACGTATTTAATTTTACTGTAATATCATGATGAATATATTTAGTTTAAAAATATAACAAAAAAATAATTTTATTCAAAAAGCATGTAAACAAATACAAGATTATGACAAACATAAGTTAAATTAGAGAATCAGAGTTAAATTAGGAAATTGGTGCAACACATGCACATGCACACTACTGCAAGAAAAACACCACACATGTTAAATTCAAACAATGAGTAAGACTCATCATCTGTAACTTTGGTTACTCATATCAATGATGAAACTTGTCAAATATACCCAAAATGTTAAAAAACTTTTTCTAAAAAAAAACTTCCCCTAAAATAGTGTTTGATTATGAATTTTAAAAACAACAGACAAACTTTTAAGTATTTGGAGAATGAATAAATAATACCTATTAACAGCTGGTTCTTTATAACATAACCGAGATGTTCTTTTTCGAAGTTTTAGATCTTCATCATTATCCTCAGCACTTTGATTAAAAAAGTGAACTTCAGGGGGACTAAAAATTCTAACTCTTTTTTCTTTCTCATTTTCTTTTTCTTTCTGGCTTCTTTCTTTTTCTTTTACATCAGAACTGAAAAAACCTTGGGCAATCAATCAAACACTTTTGTTAAAAATCTTCAAACAGTGTAGATTTATGTAACTAAAGTTTATAATTCAAAAATTTTTTAAATATCTTAAGAAATTTTATATTTCATTAATTTGTCTGAATTACTTGAAAACAAAAAATACCAATCTTTTGAAAATTTTCTTTATTATGTCCTGATGGACTGTCTTTATAAAACTGAAATGCTGGCATTTTCTTTTGTTTCATATGTTGTCCTGAAAGCTTCAAGAAAAAAAAGAGTTTAGTTCCATTTCGATTAAAAATAAATTTTGTAACTAATAATTTTCTTTTTACAATTATTTTACAATTGGTTGAAAAGCAAGCACAATTTTACCATTTTCATAGTTGACCCTTTTGATATTGTGTTATAGTTTGCCTGTGAGTCATGAATTACACTCAATGGAGGTCTTTCTTTCAAATTTTTTGATGTTTGCACTAGAAAACTGTTTGACTGGTATTTTAATGTTGATGTCATGTCCTGCATAGATGACTCTTTTATGGATAGTAAACCCTTATGTATTGTTTTATCTTTTAATTCACTCTTCAGCTTACTAACAGAAAGAGTGCAGAGAGAAAGATCTGTTTCTGTACCTTTGTGCTTTAATTTTTCTTCAAACTCATTAGCAGAAATATGACAAGAAGAAAGATCTTTTTGAGTTTCTTTATCTTTTAATTCTACCTCCTGCTTTTTAACAGAGACATGACAAAGACAAGCATCTTTCCCTTTCTTATATTTTTCAGTGTTTGCTTGAAGTCTTTTATTTTTCATTTGAATTTTTTCTGTTTGAGTAGAAGAAGTAACAACAAAGTAATTAGCATTTCCTGCATTTGCTCCTTTTACCTTGTTTGAAATTATAGCTGAAACATAATTTTCTAATGTTTGCTTGGTTTGGTCTAAAGAGTTCTTGATGTGGCCAAGCAAGTCAACATTCAATGAAAAACCAGCATCCTAAAAAGCATGACTATTACACTACAATCATCCAAATAAATTTTAGGTGATATTGACATTTAAATCCAAACAAAGAAAATATAATTTTGATTTAAACTGACAAAATAAACATATTGTTTTTTATTTCTTTAAACAAAAAATATTTTTAAAAATTGATGATTGTTGTAAAAAATAACCAAATTAAAAAAAAAAAAAAAAAATCATTATCATTAGATTTTTTCTCATAGCTTACCCTTAACGTGGTTCCATTCGATAAAAAACAAATACATAAAAAATTGAACGCACTTAATGAATTTTTAGAAGTTACAATAGAGTTTTAAGATAAGGCAGATTCAGTAACATTTGACTAACATGTTTTTTTTACTGTTGATCATTCCATACCAACTGAAGTAGGTATTGCTTTTGGGTTTCATCAAAAATAATGTTGTTATTGCATTGTTTGATACAATACCATCATTTGTAAATGATAATTTGGAAAGAGGACTCCTTTTTCTGTATTGTCATTAACAACCTGTAGATGTTGAACAGCTCTTAGATCTGCACTGTATTTGTGTCAAGAGCCCCATGACAAGGTATCTACTTTTAAACAGTTTTAACAATGCTGAGACATTATTGTTTGCTAAATTGTATTTGGTACAACTCAATAAAAAATGTAGGTTCTATTATTTCTTCACTTAATTACCAAAAGTCTTAAAAACTTTGTAATGGTCACTTTCAAAAGCGTCAAATTTTCCATTTCATTCTCACCTTAAAACTTCATCAAAATTAGGTCATTCATTGGACAGCTTACAGGAAGTGGTGCTATGAATCACAACTTTTACTCAAACAATGAAAATATAGATTACACACAGCGCACAACAGTAACTCTTCAAAAAAGATTATTAGTAATTCAAGAAACTCCATCTAGTCAGCTTTGGGTTGGGTATCTTAAAGCGGTATAGTAGCAAAATTGATATATATATATCATCTCCTACCTGCTTCAGTGAATTACTAAGTGCTTCATGTAACATACAAGTATTGAACTTAGTCAAATGCAGAGTGTTGCTGGAGGTGTTTGAAAATTGAGACATATAGGGCAGATGATAAACCCATTCATGGAAAATTGATGCCAGGTTAAGTTCTAGAATATGATGACAGCAGTTTTTTTATTAAACTTCTGGTTCACTAAAACACTCTTTCAACATAATCAAATCAAATCACTAAAAATCTTCCTGTGTGGCTTGACATTGTAGTGAAACATTTCGTTCATTTGTGATATCTATATATATTGTATAGATTGATATCTGTATATATTGTATATATTGATATCTGTTATCTAGTATACATTGATATCTGTTATCTAGTATATATTGATATCTGTTATCTAGTATATATTGATATCTGTATATATTGTATATATTGATATCTGTTAGGTGTTCTCTTCCCTGAATTTCAGCAGATAATCCATAAGTTGCTTTTCTATCACTCAATTGTGTTCTGCCTAATGCAACAATATTCTATTATAAATTTCTTACAACAGTCTTCACTTACTTCAATGATATTACTGTTTTTCTTTGAAATTCCATAACAATAATTTCACCAATTTTGTTTTCTGATTGAGAGCATTTCAGCCTGTCAAAAGATGAATTTTGTCTTTTTTTAATCCTTTATGCCAATCCCAGTCATACAACAATTAAAACCTGGCTAATTATGGGCTACTAGAAGTCTTCTTGAATTGTATTTAGCTGCAAAATATCCTAATGAGCCATGTTGAAAAAATTGTCTTGATAAAGTTGTTTATCTACCTCAAAATTATTTAGCTTTTCTTATATTTTGAGATGGTATCATTTTTTTAAACTACCACTAAAATACTTTAATGCAGAAAATTGAGATTAAATCTACATTTCAACATAATTTATAAAATATAATATAATTTATAATACAATTTGTTAAATTTCTAAATATAACTGTAAAACTAAAAGCTCCTATTTTCTGTATGGTCTAAATAGACTTTTTAACATGAGATTTTTTAACATAACTACCATTTACCATATTTAAGTCACCTAAACTGCTCCATATTGATTTAGGTTGTATTAAAAATAGTGAAAAATGACAGCAGATAATGAAAAGTAATTTGGCACTTTGAAAACTAAAAGCAACATTTTAAGATAAGGCTTACCTTTTGACAAGAACACTTTAGTAAAGCATTATGAGAGATATTTAATTTTTTACGCATTTCTATCAACTCCAGCTGAAAGCTGAATGCTTCCTTTTGAAGATTTTTTGCAAGACAGCGAGATTCCTCTAAAGAAAATGATTCTTGCAGTTTTGCAATTTTGCTTTTTACAGAAATTATTTGCTTTTTTAGGCAATTCGATTTTTGAAAACATCCTTGAGAAAGAAAATAGTTACCTAGAGCTAATGCTAGCTCTTTATTTTTCTTTAAAAAAGAATTTATGTCTTTCACAGATATCAATTGGCTTCTATTCACTAAAAATATAATTTCAACAAACCTATATATATATATATATATATTGGGTTCATAATCTCTGTATCCTGCTAAAGGTTTATTTTCAATTTAAATTCTTCTCCAAAGTTAATAAAGGGCGGATCCCAACTCCCAACAAAATTTATAATAAAACACATTTTTTTTCTGTTTTTTTTCTTATTAATGTTGATCTTAAAAAAAAAAAAGTACAACCCTATAAACTAACATTTGCTTTCATTAAAACTTTTTGAATTATTTGTGTTCTTGATGTTCATGCAGATGCTTTTGTTTAGAACACCAGATGGATTTTGAAGTAATCTTCCCTAAAAAAAAAAATCTATAGAAAGCAAAATCAGTTTAAACTTGCTGAACACAAAACATAAGAAAAAAAAAGCAAATACCTCACTATCTATTTAAAATAAAAGTGTGTATATATACATATATATATATATA
>QPEY01000064.1:809643-828861 GCA_014706445.1 Hydra viridissima
TCATTTTAAAGCTAATTACTTTTTCTTTAATAAATAAAAAAAATTAATTCGATATCATTTTACAGTTTTTCTTTATTAAACAAAAACCAAACATACTTGATAAAAATTCTGCAATCGTTTAAACTTTCGTGAATAGCTGTATAAAACTGTTTAACAAGACCTACATCCACTTCCAAGTATTTTAGTAAATTTTTTATGGCTCATAAATTCTCAGCTTATAGTATTTCCATTATTTGATGTGGAAGAGCACTTCTGAGAATATCAACAACTAAAACAACATGGAGTGAATTTGTCCATAGAGATTATGAGATTAATAAAAAAAGTTCCATACACTCCTTAGGAAGATTCAGCTCTGTTTTGAAACCGTAACTTCTTCTCAGAGAATTTAATCTAATCTCAACTAATTAATCTCAACTAATTAATCTCAACTAATTAACCTCAACTAATTAATCTCAACTAATTAATCTCAACTAATTAATCTCAACTAATTAATCTCAACTAATTAATCTCATTTAATTAGCCGTTTGCTAAAAACTTCATCAACTTTAATATCTTAGTCCGCATAAATTTGAAAAACTGGTATGAACTGGGTAATGGTGATAGAGGGCAATTTACCATTAATCATAGGGCATTTAATTTAAAAGTACTCTTTTTCTTTAACATATTACATTTAGGTCGTTTAACATATTATATATGGGCTGTCTAAATTTACAGAGGAGGTTTTAGAACTTTGTCACCCACCCCTACTTTTAGTTGAATATGTAGTTTTTGAAATAGGAATAAAAGCTCCTTTTTTAATATAGACAAACTCTCCTCGTCATCCTCACCTTTTGTTTGTGCATACACACAAATAAAAGCCAAGGATATCAAAATATAATTACGAAGTCAAAACCACTTGTGGATCCATCTAACCCAATCTCAGTTTCTCATGATCTATAAGGGTCCAGATTCAATTTTGTAGTGTTCCACGAGTCACTTCCTATTTTTTTGTGCTTTATCTAGTAAAAAGGTTTCTAGATTGAATTACATGTTCAAGGAGTTACTTGACTAATGGTTTTCTAAAGCTAAATAAAAAAACTCTGGATCAGTTTTGAAAATACCTTATACAATAAAGTGTAAATGAAAACAGAAAATTTGTTCGCAAACTTGTTCTATAAATATATTCTATAAAAAGTTTAGGAACGGCTTCCTTTTTTTTTCTTTGTACGGAAGAAATTGAGTTTAAACGACTTTAAATACACTTAATATTTTATCTATTTAACTTTTTCATTTTTAAAATAATTAGTCTTTAAATTAATGGGAAATATCAGAGTACCAACCTTTCTAAAACAAACGTATAAGAAACTTGGAATTAGCGTGGAAGTAACTGGAAGTGGCATGAAATTAGCAAGTGGCGCTGATTTTAATTTTTTTACTCTGCTTTTTTATCGTGGATTTTGAAAAAAAAAAGTTCTTTTAAATAAGTTTGCGCTTGATAACGTGGCTAAATTAATGTTTCGTTTTTTTTACTCTTTTTTTTACTTTTCGTTTTATTTTCCGCGGGAAAACTCTTTGTCAGAGAGATTTTACATTTCTGAAACTTTTTATGCTTTTAAATCAACAATTTTTTTAAAATGTTTTTTAAATCAATAATTGATACTAATTTGTTTTTTTAACAAAACAAAACTCATTTAGTTGATTAGAACGACTACTTTGTTTGTACTTTTGCTGATAAAAAAGAGTTATTAAATTTTTGGGATCAATTTATTGTATGGCTATATATATAATTTATTATATAGTTAAAATTTTAACAGGAATTTTAACCGCACAGACACGGTTGTGAGCGACAGTAGCAACCTATTGGTGATGGTGGAGGAGGTGGAGGAGGACTCACCGCAATACATGCCGGAGCCGGAGCAGGGCAGATTTTCATGCAATGATGTAAACAAATTGGTGGGGGTGGTGGGGCTGGTGGGGCTGGCAAACCAGGTGGTCCAGGTGGTCCAGGTGGTCCCATAGGCCCTTGAATTCCTGGGTATCCTGGTGGTCCTGGTGGTCCTGAAAAACCTGGACTTCCTGGACTTCCCGGAGGTCCCATTGGTCCAGGAGGTCCTTGCGGTCCTGGAATTGCTGGTGGTGGTGGAGGTGGTGGTGGCGGATAACAAGGTACAGCTGGTCCAGCAGGTAGGTTAATTACTGTGGGTGGCAATTCGTGAATATTCATATTGCCAGCTCCATAACCTGCAGCTAATCCACTAGGGTATCCCCCACAACCACCTGGAGCTCCTCCGCATGGTGGAAAGCCACATGGTGATCGTTTTTCTATAAAACGATGATTAGAGAAATATAAAACTAAGTTTGTGAGAGAAATTTTTAGTTCTAAAACGAAAACAAAATTACCAACTAAAAAAACATGTATGTAAGAATAATTGTTTTCGTAATATACATGAATAATAAGGAAGATACAAAAGGGACACACAATTGAAATGATTCTTTTTACATAAAAAAGACATTTTTTTCTCAAATACTATGTAAAAAGTTAATAACATATTTGACTTGTTTATTTACAAGTACTCTATTTTTTCCCACAGCTGCATGGTTGGGGTTGGCAAAAGCAATTGATTGGAGATGGTGGTGGCGGCGGTGGTGGCGGTGGTGGTGGTGGTAAACCCACACATGCTGGGGAAGGTGCAGGGCAAATTCTGATACAATGATGCAGGCACAATGGTGGTGGGGGTGGTGCAGGTGGGGCTGGCACACCGGGTGGCCCGGGAGGTCCAGGTGGTCCTTGTGGCCCATTTGGTCCATTCCATCCGGGGGTCCTGGTGGTCCTTGTAATCCATCAAAACCGTTAGGTCCTGGAGGGCCAGGAGGTCCTGGTAATCCAGGAGGTCCTGGAATTGGGGGTGGGGGTGGAGGGGGTGGAGGAGGTGGGGGTGGTCCGCAACCATAACCCCCCCCTCCTCCAGATGGAAGATTGATCACTGTCATTGGAATTTCTTGAACACCAACTCCTCCACCGCATCCGCCCTGACATCCACAGGGAGACCTTTTTTCTAAACGACAAAATAGATGATTTTTGGAAGGAATTTGATTCAGGGGATATTTGGATGCTTTTTATTTAACAAGCTACTTTAACGCTGTTTTTTTTTTTTGTCTTTTAAACACAAATATACATAATACAATATAATTATAATATGTATATTTATATATTTGTATATATGTATATATTTACAAATACAACAATTTTTTTTAACTTTGCGGTTGGTACAGAATAAATGGTTATTCAATCTTTTAGCAGCTCTAGAAAAAATATCTTTAAATTTTTGTTTAAACGTTTTAAAATGTCATAAAAACAAAAAGTGAAAAAAAAAAAAAAAAAAAAGTGAAGCAAAAAAGTTTATTAGGTGTCAACTTTTTTATTTCATATTTAAAATACAAAATTTTATCATAAATAAAAAAAGTTGATGTCATCCAAGATTTTTTAAAGCAACCGTCCTTATTTTCCACAATAGCAAGGAGGCTGAGCACATTGGCATGGTGATGGTGGGTATGGCACTGGTGGTGGAGGGGGTGGATATGGAATTGGAGGTGGAGGGGGTTGATATGGAATTGGAGGTGGAGGAATACAAGCAGGCGCAGGGGCCGGACAAATTTTCATACAATGATGAAGGCAAATTGGGGGTGGGGGTGGAGCTGGTGGAGCTGGCAAACCTGGAGCTCCAGCAGGTCCTGGAGGTCCTGGAGGTCCCATGCAACCTGGCGTTCCTGGGGGGCCAGGTGGGCCCATTGGTCCTGAGCATCCTGGAGGTCCTGGTGGTCCCATTGGCCCTGGAAATCCAGGTGGACCAGGTATTGGAGGGTGGAGGAGGAGGTGGGGGAGGAGGGGGAGGAGGAGGAGCACAACAGCCTCCTGCTCCTCCCATTCCAGTTGCATAAGGGGAACTTCCCGATGGAATTGGAATTACTTGCATAGATGTTTCTTGACAATTACCACCTGCACAACCTCCATATCTGCAATCACAAGGAGATCTTTTTTCTAAATATAGAAAGGAGGATTGCTTTGTTGGTAAGGACGAGGACTCATAATGGAAGGTGGAAATAGTGGAAAATATTGAAAAGTTTGGTTGAAGATATTTTAAAATTTTTGAAGTTTTTTTTTTTTTAGAAATGAAAATCCTTTACTTGCCTTTTAGAATTTAGTATAAATATTAAATTTTGACAATGGACATTATTTTTTAAAAAATACTAAAACTCGACTTACCACTTATGGATTTTGCCGAAACATATGCCAATAAGGCAGACAGGATCAAAACCCTGCTATTCATCTAGAAAAAAATATTCAAGCATAAAGAATAAATAATTCAATATAAAACAAAGTAGCTAAAAATATTTAAATAAAAAAACAATAAAAAACTTTGATGAATTGAATAAATTTCTGCTCTTTTCAATTGCTTTAATTCTCTTACGCTTTTAAAGACAAACTTACTTTGTTTTAGAGACCTTTTGATGCACTCAGATTTAAAAGAATGTCAGAAGCCTTTACTTCGCTCTTCTTTTATATGATGTGTTTGAATAATTAAATACATGAGTTAGCAAGAGCATGTCTTGCTGTTTACATAACATTCCAAAAAGCTTGCCTTGTTGTTGCAGTATGATTTGTTCATTGATTTCCTTTAGACGTACTGAGGAGCGCACTGATTACTATAGGAGCATTGGCAGCGGGGTAGAAGGGGGGAGGGGGTTTATTTAGGTATGATTTAATGCATTTTAAAATAAAATGATATTTATGTGCATGCAATTAATTATTATTAAGGTAATAAAATGCTAATAAGTTTTGTTACGTTATTTGATTTTTTGAGCATGAAATATTTTACTTTGTTAAAAGAAAATAAGACCATAGTGGTCATTATGTGAAATACATTCTCCGAGACTTCACAAACTATATCGTAGATGATGCTTCTTTTTAACTAAATAAAGTAGAGGTTTTTCGTTTTGATTGTTTAAATCAGTCAAGTTAGTATGATAAAAAATCTTAATCTAGCTGACTAAATGGCTATGATTCATACAAAAGTTAAATTATTATATAGCTAAGCTATATACATACATAAGCTAACATGCATACATAATATGTATGTATGTATGTATGTATGTATGTATGTATGTATGTATGTATGTATGTATGTATGTATGTATGTATGTATGTATGTATGTATGTATGTATGTATGTATGTATGTATGTATGTATGTATGTATGTATGTATGTATGTAAAAGAGAAATGTTTAGTTTTAGTATCTACTGAGATTAAAAATAAAAGCCAGACTTTTACTTAATAAAATGATCCAAAAAATGTATTAGTTTGATGTGGTAGTGCCAACTAATAAAGACCTTAAACAAAAAGTCTGCACTTTTAAAAAAGTTTCAATCTATTGGTGAAGCACTACTGCAATTGACTTGTTATATTTTTTGTCTTATGATTATATTATATGACTTTATAAATGCTGTAATTTACTTGTACATTCTTCGCATTTTTTAAGATCATATATTTTTTTAAATATTGGTATCAAATATATTGTTTTGGTTTTATATTTTATTAAGTTTGTTAAGATTTTAAAAATTTTTTTTTTTTAATTTGATTTTACTAAGATTTTTACTCTTGTAAGATGTTTAATGGAATAAATTAAAATGTAAATTAATTATTATAACTATTATAATTCATTATAAAATGTGTATTAATATGTTTGATGGAATAAGTTCTTTTTTTTTTTTGAACTTATTTGTTTATTTTAATTAAATTACACAAACAAATATCTTTAAAATATGTGTACACTTAAAATTTTTAATTTTATTTGTCAGAAAAGCTTTTTTCTTTTTTACTTTCTTTTTCATTTACTCAGAATTTTTTTTTTTTTTTTTTTCAAATATTTTCTTTTTTAAATAAATTAAACATTTATTGTTGTTATTGTTGTTGTTGTTAATAATAATACTTCTATTACTACGATTCTTAACATGAAGTATATATAAATAACTATATTTTTTATCACATCATCTGATTTTTTGAGCATTAATTTTACTTTGTTTAAATATACATATTTGTACATACATACATACATACATACATACATACATACATACATACATACATACATACATACATACATACATACATACATACATATCTGTGTGTATATAGCTTTTAAGAAGCTGCAGTTATTTAACTAGGATTGTCTTAATAAGTTCTAGATCCAGTGTTGCTATTTTTTATTACAAAATTAATTGAACTCCTATTTTTTGTTACCATTTGCTTTTAGTAGTAAGTTTTTTTAGTAATAAGTTTTTTTAGTAATTAGTTTTTTGAATCTTTTTAGTAACAAGTTTTTTATAGATGAAAATGCTTCCAATTTTTTTAAATTTGTTTCCTGTTTAAAGTTTCAGAAATTTAGGATCAGCAAGGAAAACAATTTGTTATTAAAGTTTGGGATCAGTAAGGAAAATAATTATTTACTAAAGTTTGGGATCAGCAAGGAAAGTATTTATTTGTTAATGTTTTAGGTTACCAAGGAAAGTCATTATTTACTAAAGTTTGGGGTCAGTAATGAAAGCAATTATTTGTTAAAATTTATAGTTAACAATATTACAGCAAACCTTTTTAAAAATATTTCACAATTTTTTTTATAAATATTTTCAATTATTTCATTTAACTTAGTATTATTGTATCTAGTTTTTATTATTTATAATAATAATTATGTTTTTATTTTCATAATTATGTAAATTGTATATTTTGGTTTGTAGAAACAATGTTTGAAGTTTTACTAAAGTTGATAAGTTAGAAAAAAATACATTTTTTCTCTTAATGTCTGTTGTTGTTTAGAATGTTTAAGAACAATTAGACTTTTCTAATTTCATCTTGAATTAAACTAAAAATCCAGTGATAAATACAAGATGCACCTCTAATGGACAAAAGGACGCAACACAAGTTGCAATACTTTTAAGAATAATTAAAAATGACTCGAAGAAAGAATCACTCGAGAAAAAAATTTTTTTTTTTTATAAGTATTCTACCATTGACGCTTATCTACTCCAACTCGTTTCCAAATTTCCAAATTAGCCGCAGGCTTTATTCCAAGTCTCAATTTAAGGAGGAGTATTTCCTAATAAAAACTCGTGAACGTCTTTTTTGAAAGAGAAACAAATTTGTTGATCGTCATAAAGTAATTATTTGTTGTAATCACGCCTTTGGATGTGGCTAAAAAAATGTTGTTGACTTCTCAGGTTTCCAATCATTTCATTGCTCGTTGCAATGAAATCATTGGACAGTTAAACTGAATAAATCGAAGTAAACTGACAAAAAATCTATAGATCAAATATAAGTTAAATTTTTTTTTAATTGCAAATTTTTAAAAAAAAAACACTTCCTACCATCCATTGTGTGAACCTAATTTCAATATTAAAGTCAATGGGTATTTTTAAACGCTTAAACGATACAGAAAGTTGTTCAGGTAAAAAATATAATGGAAAAAAAGAAGAGGACGGAAATCCTCACAATTAATTTAAATACCTTAACGATTTCTCCGGCAGTCGGAAAAAATAAATGAGAGAAAAGACAAAGAAGTTTAATAATTTGTTGTTTCGTTAAACAAAAAATATAAACAACTGAGTTCATTTCATCGTTGCTCAACCAAAAGAGCACGTTTTCTTCATATCTGCATCAATCGGTACTAGTCATCAAGTAAAAATACGGTTTTTGATCTGTTTAACCGCAATAACATGGTGGTGGATAGCATGAACAAGCTGGTGGTGGTGGAGGAGGTGGTGGTGGAGGTGGTGGTATACACGCTGGTGCTGGTGCTGGACAGATTTTCATGCAGTGATGAAGACAAATTGGGGGTGGTGGTGGAGCTGGTGGAGCTGGCAAACCTGGTGGTCCTGGTGGTCCTGGTGGTCCTGGCATTCCTGGGCCTCCTGGTCCTCCTGGTGGTCCGGGTGGACCCTGTGGACCTGGACATCCTGGACCTCCTGGGGGTCCCATTGGTCCTGGAGCTCCTGGTGGTCCAGGATAAACTGGTGGTGGGGGGGGAGGTGGGGGAGGTGGCATACATGGTGGGGCTGGTCCGGCTGGAAGATTGATTATGGACATTGGGATTTCTTGAATCACCGGCGCTCCACATCCAGCAGGAGCTCCACCGCAACCGCCGCCACAGCCTGGATCACATGGCGATCTTTTTTCGACTAAACAACAAACAAACAAGAATCACATACTTGAACTAAAACACTTTTCAAAATTTTGAAATTTTTAAAAAATTTAACTATTCTTAACTATTTTTAACTATGTGAATCTATTATTCTAAAGTTAAAAAGTAGGAATTCAAAATGAATCATTAAAAAAGTTAATTTTTATATTTCTTATGCAAAAAAATAGTGTGCATTTTCAACGGTAAAAATTGATTCATTAAGCAATTTTTAAGGTCAATAAAACAAGTTGTAGTAGCCATTATGATTTCCAAAAAAAAACAAGTCATGCAGCGATATTTTAATAGTCAAGAACTCAGCGCTTCCTTCATACATTTTTATGAATGAAAAATGCATTTTGTCTTTATAACTGTTGGTGATTAAGTGACTGGGTTTCCTCTAACCAGCTAGGCGATAACAACGTGAGAATGGATGATTTTTCTAGTCTAAAAAGAATGTTTAGAATAAATTTGCTACTTAACAAAATCGAAATATTTATAAAGAATAAAACTGAAATCAGAAAAAAATAAATGTAAACCAAATAATTAATAATGATGAACAAATATCAGAAGTAAACTAACGTAAATAAAGCTACATTCAAATTTTCCAGAATTAAGTTTCACAAAAAATATGCAATGAGCCTTATTTCACATTGATGATATTCAATGTATTATCTTAATTTTGTACATTTTGAATTATATGACAATATTAAAATTCATGGCCGTATTAAAATTCATGGCCGTATATTTCGGTTTTAAGGTGGTTTTGCCAAAATATTCTTAGGATGTTATCCAACATCCTTCAAATTTTTTGAATATCATACGAGGATGCTATTTTTTTTTTTTTTTTTTGAAAAAGAAAAAAGCATGCTCACTAAAAATAATCATATGAAATTAACAATATTACCTTTTTTTCTTCACCATTTCCTTTTTTTTTGGTTTTTTTAATTTTCAACGAAATTTCCCTTATTTTTATCATTTTTCCATTGTTTGTCTCCATCCTTTGTCTCCATCCTTTGTCTCCATCCTTTGTCTCCATCCTTTGTCTCCATCCTTTGTCTCCATCCTTTGTCTCCATCCTTTGTCTCCATCCTTTGTCTCCATCCTTTGTCCCCATCCTTTGTCTCCATCCTTTGTCTCCATTCTTTGTCTTTATCCTTTGTCTCCATCCTTTGTCTCCATCATTTATTTCGATCAATACATGACATGAGTGTAATACATCCACTCAAACTAACACTCTTTCTTATTCGCTATCTAAGCGCTTGTCCGAAATATTTAATTGAACTTTGAGTTTTTATATCTTTTTATAATAATTTTGGATTTTTTTTTTAAATTAATTAATTTTGTTTGTAAGCTAATATGTAGGGTGGTAAAAAAGTAATTTTAATTTTATCTTTCTCACTAAAACGCTATTTCTTCCATTAAAATATTATTCAAGTTTCTTTTAGATTAGTAGTAAAGTTTAATAATTAATTTATTAATGCAACATTTTATGATAGCATTCTTAATTGTAAGTTTTCTGTTTTGAAGAGTTAGGCATGTATTTTACCTGAAATCTTACCCTGGAATTCTATGGGTCTACGTACATAATTGATACGGCGTCATGTTAAGTAATATATTTGTCACAAAGCAAACTATATAATACATATTAGCACATTGTACATGTATACCCTTGTTCAGAACGCGTGCATTCATTTACCACAATAGCATGGAGGAGGTGCACAAGAGCATGCTGGTGGTGGAGGAGGTGGTGGAGGTGGTGGAGGTAGGCAAGCTGGAGCAGGAGCGGGGCATATTTTCATACAATGGTGAAGACAAATTGGTGGTGGAGGTGGGGCCGGTGGGGCTGGCATACCTGGTGGTCCAGGGGGTCCTGGAGGTCCTGGAGGTCCAGAGCATCCTGGGCCTCCTGGTGGTCCTGGTGGTCCTGGCATTCCTGGTGCTCCTGGGCCTCCTGGTGGACCCATTGGTCCTGGGCAGCCTGGTGGTCCAGGTATTGGTGGTGGAGGTGGTGGAGGAGGTATATAAATTGGGGGTGGAGCACACGGTGGAGGTCCGCAACTAGGAATATTAATCACGTTCAAGGGCAGTTCTTGGCAGCTACATGGTGGTGCTGAGCATGTGCATGGAGATCGTCGCGATCCTATATAAACCAAATTAAATATATGTCTGTGCGTGCGTGAGCTACGATATAAATAAACTGATTCATGCTCGCGAATATTCAGTTAATTCATATCGCTACTTTGCTCTACTGAACTCTTCAAGTAATTTTCATGCTTTTAAGTCATGACTTTTAGCGTTTTTATTGTTTAAAATGATTAAGCTTCAAATTAAATAAAAAGAATTTTAAAAATTTTTGTACTCTGTTTATATATGATATTCTAACTCATATGCTAATTCAGCATTTGTGCATGTATAAATTACCGAAGCGTTCATATGTTTTAATGCACAGTCAAGTAGAAAAAAAAATTAAATGTTTTACAAAAAGTACAAATTCTTCCATTATTCATCAAATTACATGAACGTTCTTATTATGGCATTCACAATGCAAAAATATCTGGGCTTTCTGTATCTGTTTCTGTCAAGATTCGTCAGTTGCCAATCGTCACATCGTCGTTTATTTTCCGCAGTAACATGGTGGTGCCGCACACATGCAGGGTGGTGGCGGTGGTGGCGGTGGACGTGGTGGGGGACATGGTGGAGGGCATAAACGGTATACTACTGGGGGTGGGCATGGTGCTGGTGGGGGTGGACAAGGTGGTGGAGGGGGTGGAGGAGCTGAGTAGCATGGATAAGGATAAGGATATGGTGGAGGTGGACATGGTGGTGGAGGAGGGGGTGGTGGCGGAGGTGGTGGTGGTGGTGGAGGAGGTGGAGGGTATCCAGGTATCATGGGTAGACAGGCTGGGGCAGTAGCAGGGCAAATTTTCATGCAATGGTGTATACAAATTGGTGGTGGTGGGGGTGCAGGTGGTGCTGGCAAACCAGGTGGACCAGGTGGTCCAGGTGGACCAGGTGGTCCTGCACATCCTGGAAATCCTGGTGGTCCTGGTGGTCCAACTGGACCTGGAAATCCTGGTCCTCCTGGTGGTCCCATTGGTCCTGGGCAACCTGGAGGTCCTGGAATTGCTGCAGGTGGTGGTGCACATCCACATGGTGCAGGTGGTGGAGGGCAATAACATGGAGGTGGAGGGGGAGGTGGAGGTGGTAAAGGTACGCATCTGCAAATAGCAGGTGGTGGAGCACAATAACATGGTGGTGGAGGAGGAGGAGGGGGAGGAGGAGGGGGCATGGCACAGCATGCTGGTGCCGGGGTACAGCCACACGGCATGGCAGATTTCTTCACCCCTATAAATAACAATTCTTTTGTCAAGTAAGAAAAATTGTTTCGTGTTTTACAAGTCAATCGGTAAAGTTTATACAAAGTGTGCGTTGTTTTGTCATTACTTGTTAATAATTACAACTATGAAAAGCTATTCTTTGCTGGGAATTTAATATTTTATTGGGGATGACATATGCATGGTTGTGGAGAACAAGTGCAGGATCTGCTTGCATAAGCTAATTTTTCTATACAATGGGTTGGGCATGTTTTGGGTTCACAAATAGCAGGACAAGGAGGAAGAGGGGGTGGAGCGCAACACTCCATGGGACATATTTTCATGCAATGATGTCCACAAATAGGATTGCAGTTAGGAGATCTTGGGGCACTGTTTTTCTCTACGCTATCAGGGCAAATTGCAACGCCAGGAAAGCCACAAGGGCTTGGTGGTGGAAGAAAGGAATTCGCACAACATGAGGGAAGACAAGAGGGGGAACATGTGGCGGGACAAGTTCCACCGCACATATTAACATCTCGACCTATAAAATATCAATGCGAATTTCGTGAAATGTTTTGTGAAGCTTTCTCTTTTCTTTTAAATTCTTAATTTCAAAGAATTTTAGTGCTGCAGTTAAGCCTTTGTGTTTTTAAAAACCAAACTCTTGTCAATGGCTATTTTTGCGTTGTGAAAGTTCCTTAAAAATGCGAGTAATATAAATCCCCGACTCTCTGTGTTTGTGTGCGGTGTGGATTTATATAGGACTTTGTAATGAGTGCAAATAAGAGAAACTTTCGCAACAAACATAATAATAAACAAACAACTTACGACTGACGGACTTTGCGGAGGCGTACGCCACAATGGCAAATACGACAACAAGGATCCTCTTATCCATCTAAATTAGAAATTATAGACCACATTATTATCTTCCATTAAACGTCACATCATTATCTTTCAGAAACCGAATTTGTAAGTATTTCTTTGAAAAACCATTGTAAAAAGTTAACTTCATATTCGTGAACATTTTCGCATTAAAATGAAACTCCAGACCACTAAGTTCCTTTCAACACTAAACCATTTTTATGTTGATACTATGTGTACTATGTGTGTTATAAAATACTAGTTATAAATTAAGAATTGTTCTATACCATTAAAGCAGCAACCTTCCGTTGATGTTGCTTGCCTTGTATCGATAAATCAATGGAATGCTTAGCGGATAAGATTTAACGCTTTGAAATACTCAACGGTTATGCTCGCACAGTTAGACGCAAGATGAGATCATCAACCTGCTCATGTGATCACTTAGCGGGTTCATTCACTTTGCTCGATCAAGCGTCAAATTAAATTTTGAAAACGCGTTGTTTCAGTGCGTTTGTGTTCAAACCCGTTGAACACTTTACGCATAAGATCATGAACAAAGATTCAGCCGTATTTAGAGTACACGCATGCGTTAATACTTATGGATTCCATATTTTAAAAATATTTTTACACTCATTAAAGTTCTTCAAAAAATTATTTGATATATTTTTGAACTTGGAAGACGTAAGAATTTATCTCGGAAAAAATAATATTTTTTATTTCATACAGAGTCATAACACAACCGCATTTGTTTGCAATAAATGTCAACCCTCCATTTTTCTATTGCTGCTCGTTGCAAATCTATTCAACTTTTGATATTTCAATCACAATATGAAAATTTAAGGAGTTGACATCTTAATAATAAAAATAGTAGTAGTAGTAATAATAATTAATAGTAATAATAATAATAATAATAATAATAATAATAATAATAATAATAATAATAATAATAATAATAATAATAATAATAATAATAATAATAATAATAATAATAATAATANTAAGCTTTCAGAAAGCGAATTTGTAAGTATTTCTTTGAAAAACCATTGTAAAAAATTGACTTCATATTCGTGAACATCGCATTAAAATGAAACTCCAGACCACTAAATTCCTTTCAACACTAAACCATTTTTATGTTAATACTATGTGTGTTATAAAATACTAGTTATTAAGTAAGAATTGTTCTATACCATTAAAGCAGCAACCTTCCGTTGATGTTGCTTGCCTTGTATCGATAAATCAATGGAATGCTTAGTGGATAAGATTTAATGCTTTGAAATACTCAACGGTTATGCTCGCACAGTTAGACGCAAGATGAGATCATCAACCTGCTCATATGATCACTTAGCGGGTTCATTCACTTTGATCGATCAAGCGTCAAATTAAATTTTGAAAACGCGTTGTTTCAGTGCGTTTGTGTTCAAACCCGTTGAACACTTTACGCATAAGATCATGAACAGAGATGCAGACGTATTTAGAGTACACGCATGCGTTAATGCTAATGGATTCCATATTTTAAAAATATTTTTACGCTCATTAAAGGTCTTCAAAAAATTAATTGATATATTTTTGATCTTGGAAGACGTAAGAATTTATCTCGGAAAAAATAATATTTTTTGTTTCATACAGAATCATATAACATAACCGTATTTGTTTGCAAAAAATGTCAACCCGCCATTTTTCTATTGCTGCTCGTTGCAAATCTATTCAACTTTTGGTATTTCAATCACAATATGAAAATTAAGGAGTTGACATCTTAATAATAATACATATTCTGTTTTTTTATACGTGTTAAATTGTTCTATATTTATATCTTGTATTTATTTTTTGTATTTAGCATTTGTATTTGGTATTAACATTTATATTTAATATTAATATTTATATTGTCGCTGATCACCTCCTGTAACTAACGGTAAAAATATAAGCAAAAAAATATTCAATAATTATTCAAACTCTTTTCTACTTAAAATTCTTTCTTTTTAGGGATGAGAAATAGATTTTTTAAATTTACTGGAAGTCCTGAAGATTCGAATATACAAATAATATTTGAGGAATCCGAAACAGTAAATCTATAAAACTTATAAAATCTATAAAATCTGTGAAATGACATCGAAAAAAAATCTTTTTTTTTTTTAGTAACGAAGGTTAAACTTACGTTTAGTTTTCCAAATTTTTCTCGTTGTTTATTTTGAGTCCCTTCTCTTCAAACTTTTCAATAATTTTATTTTAATAGCGAAAGAAAGCACTTTCAGCCTCGTGTCTGAACTACACGCATGATGGATTTTATCGATATTTTCCTCTCGCGAAAAAAAACGCATGATTTTCAAAATACGTTTTAAACAAGCGTTTAAAAAACATTTTGAAAGAATATTTTAAACGTTAGCTCTTATAATTACCTTTTCCTTTTGTTAATTTTAAAAAAAGAGTTTATGTTTCCTAAACCTTCTTAAAGGTTATTGAAACCGCTTCGGTTACTAAAAAAGTCTCGGAATTAACGAAAAAAATTTGGTTAGTTTTTGGAAATATCACTTTAACGAATGATTATAAGACTAACCGCGGCAAATTATTTGAATGTATTTACAAGATAAATAATCAAACATCCAAAGTCACAATTAATCACGATGATTTTTTGGAGATGATTGATGAGATGCATGATTTCAGTTTTTCCAGGAATCTCATCAATAAACAAAAAACTCGTTTAAAATAATTTTAGTTTTGGCGCATCGTCACCTAATTGTTTTGCATAGTTCTTTTTATTACGCATTTTTTAAACTATGTTCCTCATAGCATTCGTTTATAGATTTTAAAGATTCTCTCTGAAAAAAAAACTGAACTTGAATTGAAAAAAGTTTCAACAAATTAATTCCATACTAAGGTTACTAACGGTTACGGTTACTAATGATAATGGTCCTGCAGGCTACTGACAGTGTTGCTACGTAGGCGTCTGTTTGAGGTTACGTCTGTCGTATTCATTCTTGTGTCCAACTCTACTTCAGTACATGAAATTTGGGCTTGACACATGATTAAACCCTTGAAAGCTGATCGGAACGGTTTGCTTATCAGAGCATAAATGACGCAATTGACAGATGTTGTTCCAAGTATTAACAGTTGAGAAACACGCCAAACGAAATTCGGTACTTTAACCCCAAAGTACTTCAGCAGCCGCAGCGCAATAAATGGAGTCCAGAGTATAAAAAACACCACAATGACAGCAACCAATAGTTTTACAATTTTTGAATTTCTAACTTTCGTTTCGTGTTGTTTTTTATCGTTATATTTATTTTTCACTTTTGTTGTCTTTGGGAATGTTTTGTTTTTGGCTGGAGCGGATGCTTTTTTAGGATGTATCAAAACCCTCGAGATCTTCACATGTGACCAACACATTAACGAAATTGGAATAAGATAAACAAATATAGAATGTATAATATAAAAAGTCAGTCGAGAATTTGGTGACCAATTATCGTTTTCGCATTTAATTATCGAATGCCAATTTGGATCTTCAGGAAATGTTAGAAAGTGTTCTTGGGTTGAATAACCGCGGAGAAGAACTGCACAAAACAAGAAGCCTATTAACCATAAAATAGCCGAAATTGCTTGACTCTGTTTATATGTTCTCTTTTTGCTGTATGGATAACAAATTGAAAAATATCTTTCTGCGGATACTGCAGTTAGTGTCAAGACAGAAACAGTATACGAAACTTCTATAAAAGTGCCTTGTAATCGGCAAAATATTTCCCCAAACACCCATTCTCCTGCGTACAAAGTATAGCTATCAAATATTGTTAAAACTGCAAATAACAAGTCCGATAAAGCTAGGTTAGCAAGAAAGACATTAACAACTTTTTTCATGTGATTGTATTTGAATACTGCAGCAATAATAAAAAGATTTCCAATCAGTCCCGTAAGAAGCACAGCAAAATAATATATACCAAAAGCTACTAAGAGCGGTATAGTCAATTTCTCGTTAGCATCTGTCTCATTTCTTAACGTCGAATAAAGAAATAGCGAATCAACCATGATTCTATTTTCCAACTGTAAAAGAATTCCAAATGAGCTTGTAGAAAGTTCGGATTAAAGCAAAAAATTCCCTCACCAAGTCTTCTTTTTTTTCAATAATCGAAGCGATAAATCTATAAATATAAAAATACGAAATCAAGAAAATCTAAAAATGGATACTTTTAATGCTTAACAGTTTTATATAAAATAAAATGTCGGCAGGTATTTTAAAAAAATTCCAACGAGCAATAAATTTAATACTGAAAACATCAACCGTTTTGTAAAAAACAATAAAAATTTCAACAAGTTGTTCACACTTTGAACTATCGTTCTGTCGTCCTTTCACTAGAAGGTGGTAGAAATGACCACTGCTCAACCATTTCAAGTATTCCGAATTCTTGAGAAATATTTTTTTGACCACAAATCTCATAGTTTTTCAGCGTAAAGGTTTTTATTGAGTAAACCATTGATAAAAAAAAAACACATCTTAACCGTTCGTTGGTCAAAACCGCATTAATAAAATGGGTTATTTAAAAGGTGAGCAAAATGTATTAAGAAAATATAGTTATGACGCTATTCATATAAAAATATATACAAGTTAACAATTCATTTGTTACAACCGCTAACTGCTAAATATTTCCTTAAACGCTTTTTGTTCATTTGGTGGGTTCAAAATCCTTAGTTGGAGTTAATGGTTTTCCCTGATAATCTGGAAAATGAATAAAGATGCTTATAATAACCTTAAAATTGTTCTAAAGGTTTTAACTCTTACTCTCAATTTTAACAAACAAAAAATATGTGTAACCATGTATTATGTACAATTTATTTGCCGAACTTTAAGGTATAAGAAAGGTACGAGCCTAGTTCTAAAGCGCTTATACAAATATTATTTTAGCTCAACCAGGTCATATTTTGGTTTTTAAGATAGAGCTTCATTAAGGCTAAAATGATGAACACAAGATGTTGAACCATCAGTTTCCTAAGATTTATTTATAAAAATAAAACTAATAACATTTTAGTTTGAAAAAAAAAAGAAAAAATTCTGTAACTTGTAGCATTAATTTCTTTTTATGATTAATAAATCATATAGCATATACGTTATAGCATAATTCTTCTAGACAAAATAACTATTTTCTTCTTCCCTTAACTCGACCAAATAAAAATTTTATAATAGAGTATATATAATAGAAAATAGAAAATAGAATATAGGACAGAAAGGGATGTAACTGGAAAAAAGCTACTTTGACCGAACAAATATCTAAACGAATTCTTCTCTTACAGAATTTTGTTTAGCGAGTTTGTTCTTTAAATACTTACGTAAGGTACTTTAAACCCTTTTCGAAATCAGGTGCTTGTTTATGTCGTTCAAATAAAGTGCTAGTGATTACATTTTGATACTGTTTGTAAAATTTTTTGCGAAGTGTTCTCTGTACAACAAATCAATGCTTAAAACAATTTTTTCCAAGCAGCTTACAAAACTGCAGCATTCAAGTAACAACGTTTAATATTTACTAAGCAATAAGGCGATTAGCTATCCTCACTCGTTTATCACGTCATTATAGAAGAGCTGACACAGAATTGTTAAACCATTTTTATAGATTAGCAAGTAAATAAACGCGCGTGGTCGAATTTTACTGACAATTAATGTAACAATTTTAAACTACGCTAACAAAATCCAATTATATTCACTATTTGTATAAAATTTTACAGAAAACTTCACAAACGCACAGAAAAATTTTATAAAACTTAACTACTAGAGTCCAGAGTTTCATTAAAAAAGTTCGCTTGGTCTGGAATAGTGAATAGTGTAAAACGCGATGAGCCAATTCTGCACATCTAAACATTTTGAGTTAGACTAACTTGGCCTAAGCGAGTGATGAAACCCTGGCCTCTACTAAAGCATAAATAAAAAAAAACAAAAAAAAAAAACAAAGTATCTTATTTTATTCGTTAATACCGTCTTGAATTAGATATTATTTTTATTCAATCTTCATCACGTCATCTTTTATTTCTTTGCACAACCTTTTGAGTTAGCTTTGTTTTGCTTTTTTTTTTTTTAAGTTTTTTACAATTCGCGTATCAGCTGCATGAATGATATTGTGACCGCCACTATCATCGATTTTGACCACTTTAACACCAATTCTGAAATGTTTACAGTGAACTTAAGAAAACACTTATCAAGTCATTGAAAGATACTTTGAAGATACTCAGTGATTCACCCTTCATTCTTGAACGCCTAAATTGTCGCAACTCTTCTTTTAAAAGGTTCTTTCGATCGAGAAATAATTCTCGCATTTTATTGTTCGAAGAAATGGGAGGTTCATCTGAAAAAACCAAAAATGCAGCAAATCTACACTTTATTCAATATTTGATTTAGATTTAAAAATTAGAATTCGACATTTCAAATTTATATTTACAAATTAGTATAAATTAGCATAAATAAGCATTTCCTTAAATAGAAATTTGGTGGGTTTTAGTTTTGTTCGGATACTTTTAAATTTGTTTCTTTCACGAAAATATGACCAAATAAATTTTATTTAAATATGTAACACGTTAGTAGAACATTACACTTTTCTATTTTATCTTTGCTTATACTTTGATCGTGTTGGTATTTGCGATTTAACCGATCATCTCTTAACGAATTAAATTGTACAACAAATGTAAACAAGGTGTTGCCAATCTCTGTTTTATGTTAGTGATACGCGTTTCAAAAATGTGAAATCAATTGATTTTTTTTTTTTCATTCGATAATTTCTTTTCGTCCTTTTTTTTTTTTTTTTTTTTTTTTTTTTGAAAAAATAATTTTATATTTTTTTTGTTTTTTAGTTATTTTTCTGCA
>QPEY01000064.1:843739-861315 GCA_014706445.1 Hydra viridissima
GGTTTTTTTAGAAAAGAAATCTGGCAACCTATAGGGAGCTCCTTCGAACTTGAAGCATAATTAGCTAAACGTCAATCGCATTTGAATCAAAAGCCTTTAATTAGTTGTTTGCAAGATAATTTAATGAAGTTCTAAATTATTTCGTTGTTTCGTTTAAAAGATTAATGCTACGGGTCTTCAAGTTTTCAATAAAATGGGAAACAGTGTTTCCTAACATGATAAAAGTTAAAAACCAAAAATGCTTTTTTCATAAAAATGTTGGTATTTATATATTTTATATATTTAATTGGAAATCTCTGAGCGAATACCAATTAAATAGATTAACTTCACTGATGATATATATTTGTATTTTGAACAGTATAATAATCTGAACTTAACCAGTTTCAAAAATTATAGAGTTGTCCATGCTCTTATATCCATGTATATTATTTATATTTAAATGGATCCTTCTCTATCTACTTTAGAATATTATTTAATAATTGGCAATGTTCTTACACAGACCTTTTAAAGATGCATTTTTTATTCATTTAAGAAGATTTGTAACACAGAATGTGTATAATGGATTTGAGGGTAAGTTCCATTTTAAAAAATAAGGTAATCAACACAGGACTTTATTATTGTAAATCTAAATTTTGATTAATGTGGATATCTACCAAAACTTCTAAACCTTCTAGGAATGTACAATCATAGATAAAAAATATGGTTGTAAACTTGATTTAGTTTTACACTTTGTGACTGATGGTTTTCCTACCGTTAAATGTGCTATTATATGGTAGCAAAAAAAACCTTATTTTTATATAACATGAAAATTAAATTCAAGAATGATAAAAAAATCTTCTTGTATCTGAGATTTTAGTATCACTATTTTAAAAAAAGCTAGTTTTTTTTAATTTTTAAAGAAATTTGTGAAGTAATTGTTTCTTTAAATCAATTTACTATTATATATGTTTTGTATGTGTGTTTGCTTGAACATGTTTTGTATGTTAATGGTTTTTTTTTTATTTGAAACACTGAAGTTAATTTTTCTATAATTACAGTATTTCCCTTCCACTCAATATTTACAACTAAGTTTTGTTGCAAGTAGACTAACTGTTGTAATGGCATTTTACACAGCGTGATGCGCACACCAAATTTTGAGATGCACTGTTGATGAAAAACAGTTTGCTCTGTTTTTTAAATGTTTGTTCAAAAATTTTTCAAAAAATATTTGGTCAAATTGAAAAAAAGGTTGGGTTACAATTACAACTATTAAATGTTGTGCATCCTAATATATAATAAACATCTGAATTTTGTACAGTGAATTTCAAGAGTAACAAAAAAATCAGATTCTTTTTAACTTAAATATCCTGGCACTAAATATTATTAGTATAAAGTAGCACTATTATTATTAGTATAAAGTAGCACTAAATATTATTACTATAATTAAATATTATTAATACTAAATATTATTAGTATAAAGTAGCACTAAATATTATTCAATTTTGATGAAATTTGTTGTGTGAGATTCTTTTGTAACATTAGTATGCTGGTTTATTTATTAAAGTGTTTTTTTTTGGGCCAGTTTAATCTGTATATTCATATTAGGGTATTTTTAATTTTTTCAATTTTGGAAATTCAGCTTGCCTGCACCTGAAATAATGAACCAGGTAATAAAATAACTTTAAGCCCAAACTTTGAAAAGTAATTTTTCTCTAAATGCTACATTTTAGCCTAGTTATCAATTTTAGGTAAAGGGCGGAATGAAATATGGATGTGTTTAGTTAGTATAACTGGCAGAAGATGATTAAAAAAACAATAACTATTATATACCTAAAATTAAGGTATTATTATGTATCATTGAGATTGATTTGTTCTTCCAATTGGGTCAAATTCTAAAAGTAAGTGATACACCTAAGCATTTCTAGCATTTTGAAGCTTTGTATAGAAAAGGGGGCTTTGTATAGCTTGGGGGCTTATATCCTCTAAGAAGAGTGGATGAGGATAAATGTCTTAATTTATTACAATGTATAACTGAGACAGATTTGGTTTTCTATTAAGACTTAATTATATAATTCAATAATAGGCCTAAGGATTTCTAAAATTATCAAGCTGTGTTTAGAAGAGAAGGATGGAGGCATAAAATATAGTTGGAGGTGCAATAAAGACTTTTATCGCTGACAGTATTCATAAGTATAGAAAATTGAAATTTCAGCATCAATAATGTTTCTGAAATGTAACACTTTCTTTTCTAGAGATAAACAAAAACACTATTTTTGATATAAATATTGAATTTATGATGAGATTCACATCATGTTATCTTTTTTTCTGTTTTACTATTACTTTTTATTCTGTTTTACTATTGCTTTTTTTTATATGCTTGCTACAACGGCTCCTTTATTGCTGTATTAATTTTCCTGTGCAGGGAAATTAGAGCTGGTATTAATTTTCCTGTGTAGAGAGTAATAGTTCTTGTTGATCCTCCTCATTGTGAAAATTTCTGAAACAAGCTTTGCAAACCTTTCAGAACTGTCATTAACAACTTCCAGCCTATTGACAATATTGAAAAACCTATTGAGTTGGTCGACAAAACACCATAGAAAAACCAGATTGTTAAACAAAAGTTCATCCTCCGTTTTGGTCTGTTTCAGTAAACTGAAGATGAACCAAGACTTCTCTCTAATAAATGGAGCAAGACCTGTGGTGTTTCTTGTTTAAAGTACAGATCTTTAAACACGTTTGACTGAATGTTGAAACTGATCAGAAACAGGTTTGGATATCTCACTCTATATAAGAAAGATCAGGGTCTAGTAGTGCTAATGGTTCCAAGGTCTCATCTAGGTACCACCAGCATCTCTCCATTGACATCAGGGTGCTCTCAATTGCATTTAAAATTTTATTCAAACCAGATTCATGGTTCTCAATGTATTCTTTGGATTGCACTAATTGACAGTAGGCTTTTATATCCTGAAAAGGTGCAGCTGAGGGCAATGCAGTCCTCAAAAACCAGACAAACTCTACCATTATCTTTAACTCTTTCTTTTGAGGCAAAGTCAAATCATAGGGCAGCTGTATGCTCAAAATCAAAACTGGATATTTTCTTCAGTTGCCAAGAAGGTATTACTGATGGGTTTAGAATCAAAACTTACCAGTTTGGAAGGATTATCCTTAGTATCATTCCAGTTTATCTGAAATCATTTAAACATTAAATTTTCTGGTGCTGCTGTTTTGCCTGTGTTAATTGCTCCTAGAAATATTTGATATGAAATTCATAAATTTGCCTCCACAGTCAAGCTCCCTTAAAATAGAATCCTGTCTTTGGCAAAACTTGATATTAGCTCCAGTATTTGAGGAAATTGTGTCAAAATATAGTACCTTCATATCATCATCACACATTCATACTCTCTCTACCTTAGCTAAAGCGTCAAAATGAGCAGCTTCAATATCTCCATCAATAATAGATGAGAAAGCAAACTCTTTTTACTTTCTTCCCATAAGTTATATCTTCAATAATCTTCCCATGAAAGTGAGCTATTATGGGAAAAAGTGCTTTCTCAGCAGCTCTTTAAACCCTCTCTTATGTTGTACTTTTTCCTAAAAGGTTTTCTTATTAGATTGCCAAATGGTTAAATGAGGCAGTGAAAACTCTTATATATTTCCACTTGAACTAACAATTAAATGTGTACATAGGATGCATCAAATTTCTGGATGATATATTTTTTTGAAAACTGCGGTCATGGCAATATCTTGAACAGAATCATTGACTAATTGTGATTAGTCATTAACTGGACCTGGCTGTGTTATATCAAAAGAACAATCTATACAATATTTTAATCTATAACAATATTTCTATCTTGAACAGAAAAGTATTTTACTTTCTGAGGAAAACCAAGTTCTGTAGTCAAGTAATCTCTCATAACAAATTATTTATATCTTTGAGGTAACTTTTCATATTTCAGCCTTCTCTGTTGTATTATCTCTTTTCTCTGTGTATATTACTTTTTTATTCTCCAGGGTCATCTTACAACAGGTCCTTTGATCTCTCATTTATTTTATATCTTTATGGTATGAGTCCATATTAAGGCTTGCATAGCCTTAATGTGGACTCATATCATACAGATATGATTGATTGATAAGATCAGTGATATGTTTCCTTTAATGATAATATAAACTACATATAGAAATTATAATTATACATCCACATAGTCATGCATACCCTGCACACTGCATTGTATAATAATCATATAACAAATATAGTTAATTTATATGTAAATAAAAATGAACTTTTTTAACAAATAAATGTAGTTATTTATTATGTAAATAAAAATAAACTTTTTAATACGTAAATAAAAAGATTTTTAAATGCAACTAAAGTTGCATTTAAAAACCTTTTTTACAAGAAAAAAAGGACCAGTTATGCAAAAAAAATTACTTAGATATATTAGTTACTTATAGAATTTGATCCAAATAGAAGAACAAATCAATCTCATTATACATGATACATCGTAGGTAAATAGAAAAAAATTATGCTTCTAAGTTAATTTTTAAGTTCCCTACCAGCCTTCTGAAGAATGATAGTTAAATATGACAAATAAATTCTTGATGGAAGGGCTCCCATGCTTGTCACTCACTGCTCATTTTAATGGAAAAAAATTCAGATGAGGGTCTAGAAAGCTAGATGTTTATAGGCCTAGATGTGTTTTTCAACCACTTCCTAGCAGCCTTTTCCTTGCCGTGTAACAGAGGAAGAAACTAATTATTAATAAGTTCATGCATCTATGACCCAACAAAATTTCATCAGTTCATTTGGCAGCAATACATGATTATTTACCAAGTACATGAGAACTGCTTTCTTCTTGTCAATTGCATTAGTTATGCAGCTGCTGGACTTAGTTCAAATTGAAGAAAGTGCAAACTGCTAAATGTATTACACATTTTTACATAAACTAGCAGAAATGTAATGGCAAAAGTGTGCCAATTTGTATAAAAATCTGTAGTGGACACCATTTTACGCTCTATTTCATGTTTACACTTCAAATGTTATGCTTTGCAGAGTTTCTTTGTAATTTCTCTGCAAAATGTTCTGTATTATCAAAAAACTTCACAAAGTTTATGATTAATCACAACAATAATATTGCACTACCTCCTATACACATTATGTGTATAGGAAGTAGTGTAATATTATTGTTGTCTATATATGGATACTTTACCACTTTACTCCCTGGCTGCAATTTTTACTGTAATGGTTAGTCTCTTGGTATGGTTCTAATCGGGACACCATAGATTGACTATTGATGTTGCCTCCTAAAAACTCTTAAGTTTTCATTTGTTTCTATGGTTGCAAACGCATATCTTCCACATAACGAGGATTTTACTTCATCACCAGAAAAACAAAACAAAAAATGGAAAACTGTTTGGTTTAGATTTAGATTAACTAATCAAAGCCTCATCACAATAATTGTCATCTTCAAGACAATTGTCATGGTTATAACAATCATCATAGTCAGAACTATCATCACGCTCACAACAATTATGTTAACTGGAAGGAATGAAGCCAGTTCACTACATATTCAAAAATCCATGATAATGGTAATGACAGTAATTGTTTTTCTTCTGGTAGCTATGCAATAATCAATTTGACAAACTGTTTGATCTAGCACAAGGAGCTCTCAGTGTTCCAGCAACTTTCTTTGGCAAAATTTGAAATAATATTTAGTCAGTGGCATTATTCTCAGAACAAACAAGACAAGTCTAACTTTAAAAACACTGATTTGATCACTGAGTCAATTTTTTAGATTTTGTCTTTTACATATGCATAAACCTTATTGTTGTTGTTATTACTTTTATTATTATATTGTATTATACTGATTTGGTTGCACAGTGTACTCAAGGCACACTAAGAGTGCTTGTAAATTTTGAAAATAAAAATTCTTAGAAATAAAAAATGTAAAAAAAAAAAAAAAAAATAGCAAAATTTTAACTGGTTAAAAAAATGATTTTATTACAACCATTTTAGTCTGACAAACAAACAAAGTTTTATAGAATTAAATTTTTTTTATTTTTTGTTTTATTATAATTAGTGATTTGATCTTTGTTTGATTTTTTCTTTTTTTGTGCTAAATTTACTTTGTTTGGTTTGGAAAGTTTCTTTCACAGGAGATTTTCTTAAAACACTGGATGAAGACATTTTTTAATTATTAAAATTGCTGACAAAAAGTTAGATTCATCCTTAAATTTTAAGCACGATATAAGCATAGCATTTATTTAGTAACCATAATTTATAAAAATAGAAATCTGATTGAAAAAGGCTTGTTAGTACATAAAACTGTTGCTGTCTTCAACTTCATTTCCTTCAACTCATTAAACAGGTTAGTTATCTGTCTTTTTATCTTTTCCTATCAAATCTCCTCTACTTATTCTAGTACTTATAATCAAGCCTCATGTCCCATGTTTAGTTATCTTTCTATTTATTTCTTTTTTGGTGTTATTTGTAATCTTTATGAAATCAGGTTAAACAACATAAATGCTCTGCAACATCAAAACTCTACAAGTGACCTAAACCCTGATATATCTAGTTTTATTGGGATCAAACTTTATAATTCGTTAAATAAACTAAGACCAAAGATATGTGTGTGTGTAGTGAAAATTTGTTGTCTTTAAAAATAACATAATTAACACTAATATAATAATCCTATACAATAAAAAAGTAATATAATAATTGGTATAGTAATGTTTAAAAGATTATTTTACGACTTTTTATATTGTTACACCAAATATATTGTTACAGCGTGATTACATGTAAAAGTAGGACAATCATTCTACCCTCAGATTTTCATTAAATTTTAACCTGTGGTACCGATCAATGAAGCATGAAAAAAGCGTGCTTTTAAATGCAATTGATTATATATGGTGAATTAACCCATTTATTAGAAAATGATTGGTTACCTCAAATATATATATTAAATCTAAGCAAGAGGAAAAGAATCGGAAAAATTTAGTTTTTTCAAATGAATTTAACAAAATAGATATTGGGTAATTCCGAGTAAAAGTGGGACAAAAAATTAAATTTTCACCCCATCCCCCCAGATTTCCATTAAATTTTAACCAGTGGTATCTATCAATGAAACATGAAAAAATGCAAAATTTGAGACCCCATCACCAAATGGTTCAAAAGTAATGATGGTTTGAAATTTATCCTAAAATGCCATATTTTTTGTCCACATTCCCATGATGGATTTTATAGCATCATTTTTATTTTGAGCAATCAAATTTTGAACAATTTGAATTCTAGTGAAAGAAAACAGCTGAAAATTAATACCTAACCATTTTTGAGGGTGTTGAATCAAAATATGTAGAGAAAATAGCACAAATAACATTTTTTGACAGTCATTTTCTGATTTTAAAATGGCAAAGACAAATTTTCTGTTTTTTTACCATGGCTTTAACTTTTACTAATTCCTGGTGTTACCAAACTCTCATGGACTTGAATTTTTTCAGATAAAAGAGATGTTAAACCACTTTAACATAAAAGACTATTTTGGTGTTTTGAATCATTATAAAGATGTGCTATTTTGAACTTTAGACTGAAAATGCCATTTTTTGGCATTTTCAAATGCCCATGTTCTCCATTATGGATATTTTAGTGGTACCTTTTCCTGAATAATTCAAGTTATAGTGGAAAATATTGGCTAATAATTGGTATTTGACCATTTCTGAGGGCAGTCAATCCAAAAATAAAGAAAAAATAACCCAAATCAAAGTTACAGAACGTTTACAAGTTTAAAAATAGATTTTTTTAAATCAAGATATTGTTAGTTGTTTAAATGTCGTTTATGTGAAATCAGTTGTGATATATTAAACCTAAAAATTATTTTAGTTCCTGTAGTTCCATTGTGAAAATTGCTAGAATGTTACAGAACTAACAATTTTGATAGTTGTGTTAATCGTAAATATCTGTTGGTTTTTATTGATGCTTTTGAGGGATATTGTTCGTATAAAAAAAAACAAGAAAAATTTCTAAAGATAGGTTTTTGTTTGAAGAGAATATTTTTATCATATCATGAATGTGTTGCAAGAAAACTATAGTTTTGGATTAAGTAATTACTGAGTCTTATTTGTATATTCATTTTCTTAATCATGGCAAACAGTCAACAGGTGCTCAATTGGAATTTTACTAGGAAATGAATGTCATGTGACAACATACACACCCTTAGTTGGAATTGAATACTTTGAAGACCTTCCTGATGATGAAAAAGAAGTTAATGTGAAATATTAATGTGAATGTGAAGGGCTGGGCTATTAATTATCAATATCAATTCATCAATTTGTCTCCATCATGAACATGTTCATTTGAAGCACTATGCAACTAAAGAAGTACTTTCTGTTAAACTAAGTTCTGTTGTTATCCACAAATCTACTGCAATCCATTTAATGCCCATAAAAAATATAGGAAAGTTATTTATAGCAGTTCTTTTTTCTTTGTTAAACTTTCATTTACAGCTTATTTAAGCTAATTTTTTTAAAGTTTAACATTCAGGCATCAAACAATCTTTCAGCTTAGATGTCTTTTTTAAACATTTTTTTTATAAATATTATGGGTTCATTTTATCTTACAGGCAGTCTTCGTGAAATCAACTTGGATACAGCAAAGTTGATATGCAGTAAAGGCAAATTCATAGTACCATGTGAAAAACTTAGTCCACAATGCAGATATAAATTAGCATTGAGTGAAGCATCAGAAGTGGACAAGACAAAGATTGAAGATGATATAGACTTTCACTTGGGAAGAGAAAATTAAAACAAGTTGAAGAAACAGTTACTAGGAAAATTGCAACTGTTCTGTATGTCACTGAATCTGATCCTGCTGCACCAGATAAGATTGAGGTTCCTCCTTTGGAACCAAATGATCTGGACTACCTTGTTGACTGCATGAAGGAAAAACTTAAAGTTTGTAACAGATAGCAGCATCTTCAAATTTTGACATTAACCCCAAAATCTTGATCTGTCAGAAAAACAGCAAAAGAGTTTTCAATTTCTAAAATCAAAATTCAGTAGGCAAAGTTTTTATATGACCAAAAAGGCATCATAGCATACACTGATGTGGTTAAACAACATCAAGTCAGCCAGGATATTGTAGATATGAAAACATAAAAACTATTTTATTTTTAGAACTTGTAAAACTTTTTTTACTGTGATGATGAGTATTCAAGACAAAATGCCAGGTCAGAAAGACTACATAAATATTGTATGAACTAAACACATGTTTAAAAAGTTGATTTTGTGTAACCTGAAGGAACTCTATGCAGCATATAAGATGAAATACCCAGACCTTAAAATCAGATTTTCCAAATTTTGCAGTCTTTGGTTGAAATGGAGCATCCTTACTGGTCCAAAAGGTACACATTCTCTGCATGTGTGTACAATACACCAAAATGTGAAATTGATGTTAAGTGTTGTAGACCTTGAAAGGTTCTACCATGAAACCATTGGAATGATTGTCTGCAGCTGAGAATGAAAAGTTTACATGATTTACCAATGCAACAGTTGTCCCGGCATACAAGCTGCCCAACATTTCTTACTACAGTATCTGACAAAAGACGATGATCCAGAGGAGCAATACAAAAGTGGTAAAAGTGATCAAAATGAACAGTCAACAGTAGATTTGTGGATAACAACAGATAGAACTGACCTATTAACAATGATGCTTTGATTAAGTGAATTCATAGAGCTGTGAAAAGCTTGATATATTACTTCTCATTTATTTATCTAAAAGTCACAATCAAGCTATCTAAAACATCCTAAAGAGACATTTAGTCCTGATGAGGCAATTGTTCTGGGAGATTTTGCAGGGAACTACACATTTGTGGTGCAAGATGAGTAACTGAGTTACCATAAGAGCAATAAATAACGTTCTCTTCACCCAATTGTCATCTATTACATGAAAGAGAAATTGGAGGCATCTCTTTTTTGAGTAATCTCAAATGATTTAAACCATGTTGGATTTATCCATGAAGTTATGCATCAAACAATTGATTATATCAAAACTAATCTTTGTCCCATAATCACAAAACTTTGTTATTTGTCTGATGGCTGCTCAGGACAGTATAAAAGCTGCAAACATTTTTATGATATCATGCTGAAGATTTTTCTGTTAGTTGCATCTGGAATTTTTTTGCAACAAGTCACGTCAAATCGTCATGTGATGGTATTGGTGGCACTGTAAAAAGGCTTGTTGTCACTTCTAGTTTGCAGAGTCCAACCAAATAGATTTTCAATAGCAACCACTATTAATGGGACAAGAAGTTTCCATCAATATACACCTTCATCTACTTCAATCATAAAGATGAAACGGTTATCTGAGGATGAAGACTTTGCTCTAACATTTGATTTCCTCAATAAAAAAAAATTTTTTAGTTCAGATTGACAATGTTATGATATCACAATATCTATTGTTTAAATATAATGAACTTTACTGGCTTGGTATGGCTTCCAAAATTGATAAAAAGAATAATAAATTCATGGTAAAGTTCATGTATCCCAATTTTTCTAAATAAAAATTTCACATAGCTATATTTAGACAACTAACAATATTTTTTCCTCCTGTTCAAATGACATCACTCTTGAGATGGTGCGAAACATTTCTGCCATTTCTGTAACAATAGCACTTGCCACACAAGCACCAACAATTTTTTCTCTTGAAATCTGGCAACTCCATCAAGTTTAAATGCTTTACCAAGGAGGAGTTGGTCACCAGGATCAAGTTCTTCCCAAGACCTTGTTAAAGGAAGTGATCATCATCATCAGCTGCACCAGATTTAACTTCAAAATTCAAGCATTGAAAAAGATTTTTTTGATGCCATATAATTAATTTATTACTATTTTTTATTATTGTATTTTATTTATTAATGCTATTTTATATTTTTGTTACAATTATTGTTGTTATTGTTGCTATCATCATTATAGCTTACATTGTTATCAGTATTTGAATTATTTATACAGGATTTGTAAGCTTTAGTGTAAAACTTAGTTTAGTGTTAATTTAAAGTATGATTAGAAGTCATAAAAGCTTTGTAACTCAGCAGTTATTTATTTTCAAGATTTTTAAATTTGTGTAAGATAAATAAAGTTTCAAAGTTCAGAAAAAAAAACAAGAGAACAGTAAAAAGCAATTTTGAAATAGGATTAGAGGAAAAAATGCTCTTAAAGGTGTTTTCTTCTGTTAAATAATATTTCATTACTTTAGTTAATTTTTTTCTTACTAAGTTTTTTCTTTTACAGGCTCAGTTGGGAACACACCACTTATAAAGCTGAAGAAAGCAAGTGAAATTACTGGTTGCAACATCATGGTGAAGGCTGAAATGATGAACCCTGGAGGTTCTGTTAAAGACCGAGCAGCTCTTTACTTAATAAAAGAAGCTATTAAAAATGGTTTGGAGCCTGGTGGGACCATTGTGGAAGGTTTGTGTTTTGTTTCTTTTGATAAAATAACCTATAAAATTTGTGTTTTGTTTCTATTTACTCTACAAGCTGTCTTAGAAAAGGGTCATTCCATATGAAATCATCCAGACCATGACACCCTTACGTCTCAGAATTTGTTCATTTTTACCTCACATTTGGCCCTCACTTGGCCTATGACATTTATAGTCATAGGCCAAGTGAGGGCCAGGGAGCCTCTGACCAATTTTGCTCTGCCCCCTCCCCCCAATCTCCCTGGATTTTTTTTTTTTTTTTTTTTTTTTTTTTTTTTTTTAATTGTTTAATTGTTTTTTTAATAAATAATTATTAAAATTAAATTTAAAAACAAAATTTTTTTTTTTTTTTAATTTTTAAAAAAAATTTTTTTTTTTTTTTTTTTTTTTTTTTTTTTTTTTTTTTTTTTTTTTTTTTTTTTTTTTTTTTTTTTTTTTTTTTTTTTTTTTTTTTTTTTTTTTTTTTTTTTTTTTTTTTTTTTTTTTTTTTTTTTTTTTTTTTTTTTTTTTTTTTTTTTTTTTTTTTTTTTTTTTTTTTTTTTTTTTTTTTTTTTTTTTTTTTTTTTTTTTTTTTTTTTTTTTTTTTTTTTTTTTTTTTTTTTTTTTTTTTTTTTTTTTTTTTTTTTTTTTTTTTTTTTTTTTTTTTTTTTTTTTTTTTTTTTTTTTTTTTTTTTTTTTTTTTTTTTTTTTTTTTTTTTTTTTTTTTTTTTTTTTTTTTTTTTTTTTTTTTTTTTTTTTTTTTTTTTTTTTTTTTTTTTTTTTTTTTTTTTTTTTTTTTTTTTTTTTTTTTTTTTTTTTTTTTTTTTTTTTTTTTTTTTTTTTTTTTTTTTTTTTTTTTTTTTTTTTTTTTTTTTTTTTTTTTTTTTTTTTTTTTTTTTTTTTTTTTTTTTTTTTTTTTTTTTTTTTTTTTTTTTTTTTTTTTTTTTTTTTTTTTTTTTTTTTTTTTTTTTTTTTTTTTTTTTTTTTTTTTTTTTTTTTTTTTTTTTTTTTTTTTTTTTTTTTTTTTTTTTTTTTTTTTTTTTTTTTTTTTTTTTTTTTTTTTTTTTTTTTTTTTTTTTTTTTTTTTTTTTTTTTTTTTTTTTTTTTTTTTTTTTTTTTTTTTTTTTTTTTTTTTTTTTTTTTTTTTTTTTTTTTTTTTTTTTTTTTTTTTTTTTTTTTTTTTTTTTTTTTTTTTTTTTTTTTTTTTTTTTTTTTTTTTTTTTTTTTTTTTTTTTTTTTTTTTTTTTTTTTTTTTTTTTTTTTTTTTTTTTTTTTTTTTTTTTTTTTTTTTTTTTTTTTTTTTTTTTTTTTTTTTTTTTTTTTTTTTTTTTTTTTTTTTTTTTTTTTTTTTTTTTTTTTTTTTTTTTTTTTTTTTTTTTTTTTTTTTTTTTTTTTTTTTTTTTTTTTTTTTTTTTTTTTTTTTTTTTTTTTTTTTTTTTTTTTTTTTTTTTTTTTTTTTTTTTTTTTTTTTTTTTTTTTTTTTTTTTTTTTTTTTTTTTTTTTTTTTTTTTTTTTTTTTTTTTTTTTTTTTTTTTTTTTTTTTTTTTTTTTTTTTTTTTTTTTTTTTTTTTTTTTTTTTTTTTTTTTTTTTTTTTTTTTTTTTTTTTTTTTTTTTTTTTTTTTTTTTTTTTTTTTTTTTTTTTTTTTTTTTTTTTTTTTTTTTTTTTTTTTTTTTTTTTTTTTTTTTTTTTTTTTTTTTTTTTTTTTTTTTTTTTTTTTTTTTTTTTTTTTTTTTTTTTTTTTTTTTTTTTTTTTTTTTTTTTTTTTTTTTTTTTTTTTTTTTTTTTTTTTTTTTTTTTTTTTTTTTTTTTTTTTTTTTTTTTTTTTTTTTTTTTTTTTTTTTTTTTTTTTTTTTTTTTTTTTTTTTTTTTTTTTTTTTTTTTTTTTTTTTTTTTTTTTTTTTTTTTTTTTTTTTTTTTTTTTTTTTTTTTTTTTTTTTTTTTTTTTTTTTTTTTTTTTTTTTTTTTTTTTTTTTTTTTTTTTTTTTTTTTTTTTTTTTTTTTTTTTTTTTTTTTTTTTTTTTTTTTTTTTTTTTTTTTTTTTTTTTTTTTTTTTTTTTTTTTTTTTTTTTTTTTTTTTTTTTTTTTTTTTTTTTTTTTTTTTTTTTTTTTTTTTTTTTTTTTTTTTTTTTTTTTTTTTTTTTTTTTTTTTTTTTTTTTTTTTTTTTTTTTTTTTTTTTTTTTTTTTTTTTTTTTTTTTTTTTTTTTTTTTTTTTTTTTTTTTTTTTTTTTTTTTTTTTTTTTTTTTTTTTTTTTTTTTTTTTTTTTTTTTTTTTTTTTTTTTTTTTTTTTTTTTTTTTTTTTTTTTTTTTTTTTTTTTTTTTTTTTTTTTTTTTTTTTTTTTTTTTTTTTTTTTTTTTTTTTTTTTTTTTTTTTTTTTTTTTTTTTTTTTTTTTTTTTTTTTTTTTTTTTTTTTTTTTTTTTTTTTTTTTTTTTTTTTTTTTTTTTTTTTTTTTTTTTTTTTTTTTTTTTTTTTTTTTTTTTTTTTTTTTTTTTTTTTTTTTTTTTTTTTTTTTTTTTTTTTTTTTTTTTTTTTTTTTTTTTTTTTTTTTTTTTTTTTTTTTTTTTTTTTTTTTTTTTTTTTTTTTTTTTTTTTTTTTTTTTTTTTTTTTTTTTTTTTTTTTTTTTTTTTTTTTTTTTTTTTTTTTTTTTTTTTTTTTTTTTTTTTTTTTTTTTTTTTTTTTTTTTTTTTTTTTTTTTTTTTTTTTTTTTTTTTTTTTTTTTTTTTTTTTTTTTTTTTTTTTTTTTTTTTTTTTTTTTTTTTTTTTTTTTTTTTTTTTTTTTTTTTTTTTTTTTTTTTTTTTTTTTTTTTTTTTTTTTTTTTTTTTTTTTTTTTTTTTTTTTTTTTTTTTTTTTTTTTTTTTTTTTTTTTTTTTTTTTTTTTTTTTTTTTTTTTTTTTTTTTTTTTTTTTTTTTTTTTTTTTTTTTTTTTTTTTTTTTTTTTTTTTTTTTTTTTTTTTTTTTTTTTTTTTTTTTTTTTTTTTTTTTTTTTTTTTTTTTTTTTTTTTTTTTTTTTTTTTTTTTTTTTTTTTTTTTTTTTTTTTTTTTTTTTTTTTTTTTTTTTTTTTTTTTTTTTTTTTTTTTTTTTTTTTTTTTTTTTTTTTTTTTTTTTTTTTTTTTTTTTTTTTTTTTTTTTTTTTTTTTTTTTTTTTTTTTTTTTTTTTTTTTTTTTTTTTTTTTTTTTTTTTTTTTTTTTTTTTTTTTTTTTTTTTTTTTTTTTTTTTTTTTTTTTTTTTTTTTTTTTTTTTTTTTTTTTTTTTTTTTTTTTTTTTTTTTTTTTTTTTTTTTTTTTTTTTTTTTTTTTTTTTTTTTTTTTTTTTTTTTTTTTTTTTTTTTTTTTTTTTTTTTTTTTTTTTTTTTTTTTTTTTTTTTTTTTTTTTTTTTTTTTTTTTTTTTTTTTTTTTTTTTTTTTTTTTTTTTTTTTTTTTTTTTTTTTTTTTTTTTTTTTTTTTTTTTTTTTTTTTTTTTTTTTTTTTTTTTTTTTTTTTTTTTTTTTTTTTTTTTTTTTTTTTTTTTTTTTTTTTTTTTTTTTTTTTTTTTTTTTTTTTTTTTTTTTTTTTTTTTTTTTTTTTTTTTTTTTTTTTTTTTTTTTTTTTTTTTTTTTTTTTTTTTTTTTTTTTTTTTTTTTTTTTTTTTTTTTTTTTTTTTTTTTTTTTTTTTTTTTTTTTTTTTTTTTTTTTTTTTTTTTTTTTTTTTTTTTTTTTTTTTTTTTTTTTTTTTTTTTTTTTTTTTTTTTTTTTTTTTTTTTTTTTTTTTTTTTTTNCAAAAGCCATTTTGCAAGATCAAGATTGATTTTCTCAAAATATAGGTATTGCAGAGTTGATTGAGATTCTTTACTTGTCAGCCATTGGGGTAAACCATTTCAGAATTATTAGAAAACCTTTGGTTATAAAAAATTGAGGGGAGTTTCAGCTCGTGTGAAAAAGTTAACCTTTTTCTCAATAAGGTACAAAACCATTTTGCATTCCATTGTGAGAAAAAGTAGACAAAGAACTTAGTTTCAAACTTTGATAACTGCCAATGTTTTACAATAATATTTTGTTTAACATTACTCAAGTTGAAGATCCTATTTTTGGTGATTGTGGTATTTGCACAATTTCCTTGACTTTTGATACATTCTATTGCAGCAAGCATTTCTGCTTGTTATCTATTCACTATCAAATCTACTTCTTGAATCAAATATTTACTCTATAAATGTTTTGGGCATGTATGATTTTAAGGATTTAAAGTTTTCAGCTGCTTGCCTAGTCAAATTTATTTGATTATAATTGAAGATTGTTCTTAAGTTCTTGATATACTCATTGTCAATTGTTTTGGCTACCCAGCCACTTCTCTGGGTTTTTTAGTTCCAGATTTGTTTCAAACTAATGTTTGAAATTGTTCAAATGAAATTGTTTACCACTTAAACGATTTTAAAAGTTGAATGAGATTTTTTACACCTCCTGCTATGAGACTGTTTTGAATAAATTGAACAAAATTCTTAAAATTCTTCTTCATCTTAAAAAATGAACTCAACCATATTTTGAGAGTTCAGTTTTACACAAGAACTTGGCAACAAGTGAACCGCAATTATTAGGGCATGTTCATTTTACTGATTGTTTTTATGATTTTTTGTGTTCAAAATTTGTGTGTTAACCTGAGATTATGATTATAGGAACAGCTGGAAACACTGGAATTGGATTAGCTCATTTGTGTTTACCTTTGGGTTGCAAGTGTGTTATTTTTATTCCAGATGATCAAGCTAAAGAAAAAATTGATATGCTCAAAGGTGAATCCACTATTCCTTATGATCTTTTGATCCATTTTTTCCTCTCTTACAGAGTAAGAAATTTTTTAACGAAAGGATTTATAATTTACTTATTTTTATGTATATTTAAGAAATAAGAAGAAATAATGATGTAACTATGTCTAGGAACCCTGGCTCAAGTAAATAGAGGGGGCCTCTTGCCAAGGGTTCTTGGGAAATATTTTCACAAAATAAAATACATCTACTAAAGGAATTGCAAAACATTATTAAAACATATTAAAAAGTGTTTGAAATTCTACGTTAATTACTTTAACCTTTATCGATATGTCCATAAATTTTTTATGTCCACAAATACATTAATTCAACAATTATCTTCATTTAGCATTAGGTGCAGATGTCAGAGCTGTGCCTCGTGCTCCGTTTAGTAGTCCATTAAATTTTAATAAACTTGCTCAATCGTATGCGAAGGAAAACCCTAATACTGTATGGACAAACCAATTTGATAATGTAGCTAATCGTAAAGCACATTATGAGACAACTGGCCCTGAAATCTGGAAACAAACGAATGGAAAAGTGGATTGCATTATATTTGGTACAGGAACAGGTGGTACGCTTAGTGGTACCGGAATGTTTTTGAAAGAACGTAATCCGAATGTAAAAGTATTTTTGGCTGATCCAGAAGGAAGCGTTTTGTATAACTATTTTACTAACGGGAAGTTGGAACGAAAAGGTGACGGTTCAATCACCCAAGGTATTGGACAAGGCCGGTTAACTGAAAACCTTAGTGGAGGACCTATCGATCGAGCATTTCATATAACTGACAAAATGGCTGTTGAATGGACATTTAGGCTTCTTCACGAAGAAGGATTTTTTGTTGGTTCTTCCTCTGGCTTAAACGTAGCAGCGGCCATTGAAGCAGCAAAAGAATTAGGTCCGGGAAAGACTATAGTTACTTGCCTATGCGATAGTGGACAAAGGTATTTTGTTGACTTGTTTAGTAGAAAGTGGCTCGCCAGTAAAGGGCTTTTAGAATCAGTTCCCGAACATTACAGAAGTGCTTTGTTCAGTTAGACTAATTTTAGCGGCCATTTTTGTACCTAAACGTGTCAATTGTGTAAAAAGTCAGTTTTAAGTTAAGTTCTTTTCTAGAAAAATAAAATATTTTATTTGGCTTTGTGTGTCTACGAGGTTTTATAACTTTGATGAAATCTTTATTAGTTACTTTTTTTTTGTTTTCATGTATTTTGTTCATCCTTGACGTCCTTAAATTTGACGTACTCTATTCACCTTAAAATTTTTAAATTATTATCTAGGTAGTATGCAATACATATTGTATTATATATATATATATATATATATATATATATATATATATATATATATATATATATATATATATATATATAT
>QPEY01000064.1:949384-993059 GCA_014706445.1 Hydra viridissima
CTTTCTTTTTTTCTTTTTTTTTTTTTTTTTAAAACAATACCTAGGTATTTTTTTTCTTGTGTGTTTTGGAGGGGGGAGGGGGAGGGGAGGAGGGGGTAGAAATTCAAATAACCATTAAGGTAGCTAACAAATTTGTTCTTTTATTTGTCTTAAGGATGTGTTGATGGTCTAACAATGGCCTCTACATCTCACAGAAGGAAGTGCTCAATGATCCAAATATATTTTACTACATTTGTGGTAGCGTTACTTTGCGTACTTCAAAGTAACACTTGGAGACCAAGACAAGCATTGGGTTACTACTCCTTACGGAACTTTTAGCATATGATTCAAGGGATTGGAGGCTTTTTATTTATAGTTCCAAAAGAAGTTTGAAATATGTTCTGTTACACAATAGAAATAAGTATTGTTCTGTACCAATAAGTCATTCTGTAAAACGTAAAGAAGAATATAACAACATCAAGATTGCTCTAAAGAGGTTGCAGTCTCACGTTCATGGATGATTGATTTGTGTCGATTTGAAAATGGTTAACTTTCTTTTGAAGATTACTGGGATAGTAGAAATACAGCAGAGCATTGGGTGAAAAATGTATGGCCTAAGTGAAAGACTTTGGCATCTGGCGATAAGAATATCACCAATGGTTCTATATTGGATAGGAAAAACATTTTTTTTCCTCCCTTGTACATTAAGCTTGGATTGATGAAGTAGTTCGTTAAAGTTCTTGACCGCAGTGGACAATGCTTCATTTATATATGTTCAACTTTTCTTGGTCTTAGTGAAGTGAGGAGAAAGGCTGGAATATTTGATGGACCTCAAATAATAACACTTATGAGAGATACAAATTTTATCACATAAATGAATGAGAAAGAAAAAAGAACTTGGAATGCACTTTGTAATGTGATGGAGAGTTTTTTAGGGAGCAAGTAAGTAGACAACTATAAAGAGGAAGAGTTACTATTAAGTAGAAGAGCTATGTCGTGAATAACGACTTCCAAGATGCATTTAGCGGGTCATGGAAATTGTAATTACGAGGTGTTAATGTATGTGAGGTGTTAAAGAATAATATTTTAAGATGTTAATAAATGACGGAGTTGTAAAATGATATAAAAAGTAGTTGAGAAAGTAAAGTTTATGATTTACAGTCAGACGGTGATAAAATACAGGTGCGGATAAAGTTCTGGCAATTTTTTCAAAAATTTCAACAGCACGAAAATACTTTATAAATAACAAAAATTCAACTCAAGAAATAATCAAAGTTTATAAGAGCGATAGCATTAACAATAAACAACAACAACAACAAAAGAAAAATCACATTAAATCTCAAAATTGCGTCCCATTGGCCTCAGTACATTTTTTTTACACGCTTTGGAAATTTTTTTTGGCGATGCTCGCGCTTTAATTAACCGTTATCTCGTCCCAGACACAGTTTAGTGCCGTTTTGAGTGCTTCTACGGTGGCGTATCGTGTTCCCGAGGTCGAGTTTTTTTCTCCAGGATGGACCAGACGAAGTAGTTCAAGAAAAGAAGGTCGCCTGTCACGGTGCTCTTCACCTACGTGTAGATCTCTTCTCGTCTGTGAAGAGCACGCGTGTCAAACGACCACCGCCGACCAGCCGACGCATTCGGTGGCATATTTGCAACCGTTTCGCCTTCATCGTTTCGTTCAGGAAATGGACGTAAGCGATCTTGTAACTGCGAAGTCCCAGCTTCTCTTTGACGATGTGATGGACGCATTTCTCATTAAAACCGAGATCTTTAGCCATCTTGCGCATCGACGTCTCGGGTTTGCAACAAACTCTGCATCGTATCTTGTTGATATGAATGGTCATAAAGGTTGGACGGTAGCTTTCAAGGACGGTCTGCAGTCCTTCCTGTGTTCTTGTAACGTTTCACATTACATCAATATTATAGATCACGGACGTTCGAACAATGTCAGCCGTCCGCATCCTACGATTTGAAAACGTTGATTTTCACGATCTATAACGTAATCAAAACTGAAAATAAACTAATCGATAATGCTTATTCTGGATATGTGTGTTCATCTTTCTTTTTTCTATTTTATCTATATCAGTATATTCGATTTGCTGCACATGAACTTTGTAATTTTTGTTATTCCTTAATTAAGAATACACAAAATATAGTAATAAAAAGTCCGTGTTTTATCATGAAACTTTTCTTTTATTAGCCGATGAACAATTTTCTTTCTAAAAAATTGATGAATGATATCCTGAGTACATCTCGAGATCCTGATGTGATCAACAAAAACTGATTTCGAAATCAGCAGCCCAAATTTTGTTTGTAGTTTAATTAAAACTTTTTGTGTAAAATTATCGTGTTGACCATTGTAATTGATTCAGCAATATATCTCATTTTACCCAAAACCTTAGGTCAATATAGTCTTTAAATTTTTATGCAAAGTCCGAGGGGATTTTTTCCTAAAACCTACATAAATAGTTTCATTCCCGACAGCTTCAAGCGTGTCATTATCGTTTTTCAATGAAGAAAAAAAAAAAAAAGTTAGCCGGCCAATTTTTAAGTAAAACATCAGTTACCCTCATTTTTTTTCTCATACTGTATAAAGTATGTAATAAAACCCTTTTTTAGATGCTGTTTGAATCAGGAAATTTTCTCTTCTTTGCGTCCCGAATTGTGGCAAGAAAAATAAAATCATATTAAAACAAAAAGTTTTAAACTAAAACTGTTATTTAAAAGATTACCTAACAACCTTAAATAACAATAAGGTATGTTGGAGATCTAGCCAACAACTTCCCTCTTTTTTAAGAGGGAAGTTGTTGGCTAGATCTCCAACATACCTTACTGTGCGTATTTCTAAAGCTCTATTTGAGACTAAGCGCATTGACCTTTATATTTTAGTGTAGCATGGACTTTTTTTCAACCACTTCGTGAAAAAATGGTTCTCCACCTCCTCGTCTCCCCTCCTTCTCGTCCCTCCTCCCTCGGTGCCCTAATCTGTTTTTTTTTTTAGATGAATGTAGGGAAAGGAAGGTCACATAGGCATTTGGTCCCTTATATTTTTATGCCATGTGTATTTTATCATGCAGTGAAATAGTTTGCATATATTATGTTGAATGTTTATATTGTGTGTTTTATCAAAGCTTTTTATTTATGGTTTGCTTATTTAATTTATTTTGGAATGTGAAATGGAATGTGGAATGAAAAGGAAAAGTGTAGTACTAATCAATAAACTTGAATAATTTTATCATACTTGCATCAGGCTTACTTTCAGATTCCTTAGGCCCAAAAAACAAAAAAAGTGAATTAACAACTACTGAGATACGAAAATACACGATTAAACTCTTATTAAACGTTATCACAGCACTACATAAGCTTTCAGTTCTTTCAGCAATAAGCTGCTTTTTAAATAATTTTCTATTAACTGACTTTGTAACTTCTGCAGTAACAACAAGGCTATTCAAGATACCTTTTTACTACTTTCTTTAATTTAAACAACTGACTACATAGCAATAGACTCAGCGAGCACTTGTAAAAAATCTATCTTTGTCATTCTATTGCTTTATGTTATTACATTATCTTAGACAAAATTTTAGTTTTGAGGCTTTTTAACCTTCAGTTTTGTTTTTTTTGACGTAAGTTTTACATACTGCTTGTTTTTTAACTCTACATTTTTTTCAAATATATTTTATGCTTAGGAAAAACGGCCAGGTACGGTAGGTTACAAATTCTGTTTTAATTTTTATTAAGTCAGGAAAAATCGTTCAGAGCTATATTATTTTTTTCGGTTTCTGTCAATCAAAACTGGAATCCAAGGGGAACATGAAAGAGGCTTGCCTGATAAAACAACTCAGTTTTGAAGATGAAGATGAAGATGTAAAAGTTTTTGAGTTTTTGTTATAAATGCTCAAAAGGAAATTTGAACCTCAAAAAAATCCTGTAAAAACTACCAGTTTCCAATTTGTTAATAAGGCGCCCCACCTTAGAGCTGCACATAATGTAACAGATTATAATCTATCATGCAGGCTATTATTATGATTCTGTTCGTATCCTGCCATCGTATTCTGACCATTACTGCATTAAAAATGCAGGAAAAAAAACAAAACAAAAAACAACACCAATGATGTTTTTTATTTACTCAACGTTTTAACAGTTTTATCCCACGAAGATTCAAAGGAAGGTTATAACGGAGATTAGAAAAGAGATTATAACGGAGCTTTAGTTTAATAAACAGCAGTTTTTCTTTTTACTAAGTGTGATACTATATTTAGGGATGAATCATATTTTATTGAGATTTTATCTTTTTGTCATCGTTTTACCGAGATCTCTTAATTAAAAGGATTGCGCTATCTGTAACTCCGTTTGTTTTTTTTAATTGAAATTTAATTCAAGCTCTTTATCATATTGTTAAATAGCGGTTCCACAAGAATTAACATTGTATCGATTTAATATGAATCTAGAGACAGCAAACGCTCAAGCTCTAAGGAAAGTTGCTCTGTAGAACAATAAAAGGAGCAAATCCTCTTTATTTTAATCCATTGAGAAAAAAATTTTTGGAAATGATACTCCATTAAAAACTATGACCATATTTTCTCAGGAAGGATTTTCTAAGCTATGGTTTAAGTCTATAAATAAAAAGTTCTTAGCTATATATATTTCTTTATAGTTTAATTTTCTTGGGGGTGTTAAATTACATAATACATGAAAATGAGTCCTTTTGTAAAAAAAAGTAATTAAAGGTTGTTTTTTTTTTGCATTTGCATTTGCTTTTTAAATAAATAAAAGTCTTTGAAAATGCAAACAGAAATCAAAATAAGATACAGAAACGAAAAAAACATAATTTATATCTCATAAATTATTAAAACATGCAGTCAGATTAACGCAGTCAAATTTTGGAATTATCGTATTAAAATGTACTTAGAAGTAATTAAATGTTGCATCAAAATTCAAAATCCCAGAAAATTATTTCTGAATTCCAATATCATGTTTAAATTAACTTTAAAGTAATTTCTATTTGAAATGTTTATCGAAAAAAATTTACAATTATGATAGGTGAAACTATTTTTTATCAATTAATTTTATTAATTATTATTAATTAGCTGGTTGAAAAAGTTAATTAATAATGAAAAAATGAAGAAAAAAAATTTAACAAAATGGTTGTTTTGCAAATATTTCTTCAAGCATTGCAACTAATTTCAAATAAGATGAAATTGGCATTATTATACAGATGAACACCTCAACATCTCAATGTCTTAATGTCTCAACGAGGAGCATAGAACCAGCATCCAAATGCCCACTTACGGAAACAGCACTAGTATTTCCTGTTATTAAATGAACATTTATTTAAAACTCTTGCGTCTACATTCAAACTTGCATTCAAATGTGTTGACCCGTCGTGCACACACGAACGACAGGAAATAAATTTAGTTTCACGTAATGCTGAAGAATATTTATTAGTTCATACATTTTTTTATCCCGTTTTATGTTGCTAAGGCGTATAAAAACTTTCTCAAAAATGATTCCTTTTTAGTATAGTTCGCCTAATTTTTCAAAAATGTGACTTTGTAATGTTTCTTGTCTAAATGCAATAAAATAAACATTTTTTGCATTTTGTTATTAATGGCAAGAACTATGCTATTTACAAAGTGGTGTAAAAATTACGCTGCGTCTGCAAAAAATATTTTTTAGAAGGATACGGACGTATATGAAATTACGAGGCCGTATGAAAAATCTTGAGGAAGTTAAAAGGCCAGTTCCTAACATTAATAAGTGGTCAATATGTACAGCACGAAAACGTACACCTGATTATTCAAGCAATAAAAGAAGGAAAAGTTGAAAAAAACCATTGAGTTGAATTATATATAAACTCTGGGGGTTGTTTTTTTAATTGTTAAATATCTATAATTAGTTCAAAACATTAAGTTTAACGAGACCTTCACTGTTGAAGAATAGTTTATAACCAGTGTTGATACATATGGGCCCTGAAAATAGCTCACGAGTCTTTTTCATTCTAAATATCCTTGTAGACTTTTAAAAAGTATTTCTCTTTACCAATTTCACAAGCAATTTGAAATCCTTGTAAAAAGAGAATATTTCAAGAAGATGATCTACAGACATTTAAGCAGAAGTATTCTTTTAGAACTCCATATGATGTAAAGAAGACAAGTTCCCCCACCAGGCACTGTTGTGTTATACAGTATTTTGATAAAGAAATTAACCTAGTTTACTAGAATAAATAACAGATGATGCAGGCTTTTGTGTTTGTTTGTAACAAAAGGGAATTCAATTACTACAGTGGTTTGTTGAAGCTGAGCTCATTGAAATTAGTATCCCTAAAAGTTTCTTTTTTTATTTTAAGAAACAATATACTAGAAGAACTTAATTCCATTTTAGATGAGATGTCAGAGAGGCAGCTTTATAAGCTACAAATCAAAACACAATATTTAGCTCAAGTATACAGATTGCTACTTCTTATGTCGTTGATACCATTGCTAATCAACGATAAGACATTCACTCTTTAAAGCCATTCAAAAATGAGGAAGAGGAATTTAAGTGGTATAATGGTAGATGAATTATGTTTACCTTTAAATACAATTTCAACTATAAGTCTAAAAACTTCATAAATCATCTTCAAATTCATGGAAAGAAGGCTTGTTTTACAATAGAGAACAACTTATCAAATGAGGAAAAATTAGTTTTTCTAAAGTTTAAATACAATGATTCATATGCTTATTTTTATTCCCCATCATTAAATGGGATGATTTGCATAGCATTTATCTAGACATTTAGTAATCTAGTAAAGTTTCTGATCTGTCAATATATGCATGAAGTATTACATTCTGGAAATAATAAACAAAATGTGGCACTAGCTGTTGCACATGAAACTAATATTGCTGCTTCTACAGAGCTCTTATTAATTGGATTGATCCGTTGTATTATTCACCTGTAATTGCCATGATAACTCAAACTATCTCAACATTTGAAATCACTCTCCAATGTCTGCTTTGGCTATGAAATGAATTGTCAACACAATCTTAATGTAGAAATTGTAAAACACTTGAAAGCTTAAAACAATAATCTTAAAAATAATTGATGTTTATTTCTCTTACGTGGTGGATTATTTTCTCCTTCTAAATTACTATTTGCCTTATTTCAAAAGAATTTATCATTTTTTTCAGATTTAATTGAGAAGGATATCTCATATTTATTGAGTCCTGCTCATCAAAGATTTTGGCAAAAGTTGATTTTTAAATATTTATCTTGTATATATAACTCACTAACTTATTAGAAAAACGTTATTATTTTTTCTTCAAATATCTTTCTGTGTAAAAAATCTCTTAATTCCTTGCTCATGAATCTGACATCTGAAAGTATCTTTAGTAACCCATGATCAGAATAATACAATTCAGAGGATTGTCAGATGGTTGGCATCGTTACCATTTATTTTTTGATTATTGACAACGTTTCCATTCATTTTGAGTTGTTTTTGAATAGATTTTTTATTTTAAGTCCTTTGACTCCCCCCCCCCCCCATCCCCGCGCGCTTTTTCCCCAAATTAATTGGTTTTTAAGGAGAAACTTGGCAAATGTTTGGCTTCCTAAAATTGCTCAATTTATGCGGTTCCATTTCTAAAGACAAATTATGAGTACGGAATTTTTTGAATAAATTTATTATAAAATTAATTTTTCCAAATCTATAATTTAGTTAATGATCGTGTAAATAACCAGTAAAATATGAATTCAATACAATATTTTGTATGGGATGTCTGTCAAGCTTTTTAAAGTTTACTTTTTATATTCGAAAAACTTGCACCATATTTTGGGTAAAAATCTTCGTTTCGCTTTTTAATTAAAATGTAAGCAATGATGTATTTTTACAAGTTCAATTTTCAATTAAAAGAATTTAGATGAATTTATACAAATGTTTAAAATTTGAAGTATTTTGCTAAAGCAATAAGCATTAAGATTAAACTGTCATTCTTTTTTTTTGAATTTTTGATCATTGGAAAATTACAACAGATACTAATGTTTAGAACACTTATTCGAGACGGCGTTAATACATTTTAAAACGAAATTGCCGCTAATAAAAGGCAAGGTGCTATTTTAAATGCAATTTCGGGAGGTCCAATGGGCCGAATGGCAGAAATAATAATAATAAAAATAATAATAAAAAAAAAAGACATTAGATGATGTAATGTTATCTTAGATTTCTATAGCGCTTCTTACACCCATTGTTAACACGTTGCATCTTTACCCGTAGTTCTATACATTTATTTGAATTTATCATATAGCATACATAAGCATTGAAAACACATGAAATGAAATAAAATCTTTTTACGTTAAGAATTGTAAGCTGCCTTATAAAGTTTACGTTTCTCAGGGAAACAATAAGATGGTGGCAGTTTTAAGTTTTGTCGCGCAAACAGTAAAAACAGCAAACAGCGCGGAATGAGCTACCGGTTATTATTGGGTATCAGAGAATCAAAAAAATTCAAAAAAATGTTATTCACCAGGGAATTTTGTTTTTTGTTTCATGTGTGAGAGAGAACTAATGAAAGTCAGTGTATTAAGAAAGAACATGGACTTTGTTAAATTGGATAGAAGCAACCATTTTCGTTTGTTCGGAGCCATGTTTGTTTGTTAGCATAAGCAAAATGTTGCTCTAGAAAGTTGCTCAACCAAGTTTTAATAGATTGAGCAGGCTACCACTGGATCATTTTAATTTGCTACTCTGATCCAAATAAGATTTTTTTGGGGTAAAAGGGAACGGGCCAATTGTGCGGACAAAGATTCTTTAAATTAGATTTTTTAAATTAAAAAACACTTCAATGAAGTGAAATTTCAGAGATTTAAAAGATCAACTTTTTTTGCGACGGACTTGAATTTCTATTTAGAAGTATTGTCACTATAGTAATAGCACTGCTTTTGTTGTTGCCATTGCTTAGTTTTTTTTAGTTTCCTAATTAGAGGAAACGCATCACCTAATGAAACATCAGCTAAAGTAGTTAAAAATTAGATTTTTCACTAACTTCGTACTGTCTGACCTACTAAAATACTTATCAACACTTAAAATATACGAACCAAGTTGAAATTCTAGAGAACTAAAAAGTGAAGTGTAGCTATTATCCTTCGAGTTGTTTAAGATTTTTTTTGGTTTATTAGATTAAAGCTAGTTAGAATTTGTTGGTAAAAATAATTTTATTTTCAAACCATAAGCATAGATTTGGTTATCTTCAGTTCTCTAACGTTTACTTGAAAATATAATACATTTTCTAACTAGTTTTTTGAAATTTCTCATACGCGTCGAAAACCAGTCCTTCAGGTTTTCGTAACTTAAATTTTCAGTTTGAAACTGCATAGAAACAAATATTTCCTTAATTGAATAATGGATTAAAGAAAATAAAGACTGAGAAATAATAATCATTATAACTTCAGAACGAGTTTTAGACAACGTAACGAGTTAATGATAATAAACATTTTTAAACCCTTAGGGAATGTCATGCGACCAGCGCGGCTGTAAATCTGAAAGACAATAAAAAAACAATTGCTTATATTTAATACAGAACGCAGCGTCGCAACATATTTAAAATTCTCGAAGTTAATTATATTAAAACAACGCTTACGTTGGTTTTAAGTTGCAGACGCGCTGTTGTTAAATAATTATGAATGAACGTAGTAAGGACGCGTGAGGAAAGTACATAACCAGGAGTTTGTCTAGGAAATGAATATGTCGAATCGAGTTCAGAAGGCATCGAAAGTTGTTTATATTTTCGGATTGATTTTAATTACAGGAACAAACTTCAGTTACGAATGCGGTATCGGCCGAAGATTCGGACACGCGTTAAGTTCTCAGCTAGATATTGAAGGTCATTATCCAAACGTGCCAGAAACAAACGAACTTGCAAGTGGTTCCTTTGTGAAGCAGCTCCAAAAAAATGACACTTTGCTAAAGATGACAATAAATACGCAAATTATTTATCAGCACCATCGACTAGATTCTGATAGTCGCCTTGCTACAGCGGTACGTAGATATGCTTTTTTTTTCTTTTTTTACGTAAACATTTGCTTTTAAATAATTTTATAAATTTTTAACAATTTACTCTATTAAACTTTACTAAAAAAAAATTTTTTTTTAATTATCGTATCAAACTAAAAAATGTTGAAAAGGATTGTTTCTTTTTGTTTTTTGTTTTGTTTGTTTTTTTTAAGTTTGGTATATTTCTGTTACATCCAATTCTTTTTCAAAGTTTCTTTAAAACCATTTTCATTGAAAAATTTAATCGGTCGGAAATAAAATTAAAGCGTTATATTAAAAATTTGTTAACACCTATGAAAGTTTTGTAGGTTTTTTTAAATAATCCCCATTTCGATCATTAATTATATCCAGTCGTACGATACGTGGTATGATATCTTTATCTTAGAAAGAAAATGTTACGCCATTTATAGCTTAAGAAGGTGTTCCTTTCAATAATGTAAAATAAATGTAAAGGTTTTCTTTGGCTAATTTTTTTTCCTATTTATCAAATTGCAATACGTAGGGAAAAACTTAATTGTGTAGTAGTCGAGACAACACTTTTAAATTATAATTTTACTTGTGTTTTAACTCATTGTTGTGTTAATAAATTTTAGTTAATAGTTTTTTACGATATTATAAAAATAATTTAAATGCATTTTAAATATTATTTAATTAGATATGTACGGAAGCGTTGCTGGGACTTTCCGAATCTGTTCAGCAATACTGGTCTGGAGAATACAAACTTTACGTTGTTGAAGGATATATTTCAGACGTAACGAAAAGCCGTGGGACAGGTTCCCTTCATTTAGAAGGAAGAGCGTTTGATTTAAGGCTCGCTAATTCGGATGTTAAGAAACCTAGGTTAGCTCCGGTTGAAAAAAACCAACTCCAACGTCTGGCAGGGCTAGCATATTATCAAGCTAAGTTCTCTTACGTAAGTGTCAAGCAAGACCACGTTCACGTATCTTGCCGCAAAAATACCAGTGAGTATGTTTTAAATTTTTTTTTTTTTCATGGGACATCGAGTTTGTTACAATCTCCAGTTTTAGATTTTTTTTTTAAATAAATAAAATTAAAAAAAAAAAAATCTAAAAAGAGAAAAAAAAAAAGAGGTGAATTAAATTTAAAAAGTGAAGTACATTTAAGCAGCCAAGTTTTTCTATATTTTATTTGTGTGTTTATTTTGTTAGGAATCGAAGCAAACAAAGTGTACAGCCGTTGCTTCCCTGAAACTTCTTACGTTCGTCATGAATCCGGCAGAAAAATCCTTATGCGAGATCTAAAAGTTGGTGATTCTGTTATTACCATGGGCTCTAACGGCAGCATAATGCTTAGCGAGGTAACGATGTTCCTTCATAAACAAAAGAATGTCAGAGTCAAGGACTACATCAAAATATCAACAATGGACGGGAAAAATATTGTGTTAAGTTCTCATCATCTGATTTTTTCATTAGATCAAGGTGCAATTTTTGCCAAAGATGTCCAACTGAATACTTATGTCACCTCCTTTAACTATAAAAAGAGATTTTTTAACCAAACACGTGTCGCAAAAATAACTTATTTGTCAACAAAAGGGGCTTATTCACCTTTGACAGAAGAAGGGACAATTGTCGTAAATGATGTTTATACTTCTTGTTACGCCACATTTCCCAGCCATCGTATTGCACATGCTTCGTTCTCTGTTTGGCGTATTTTTTACCGTTACTTCAAGTTCATGTTGACCTTTTTTGAGAATGACACAGAATATCATTGGTATCCAGATATTTTAAGACGTTCAGTAAATTTTTTTAGTTTATTTCCTTATGATTTGTAAATAATAGAATTTATTTAATATGAAAGTGCCATAATATTTATCATTTTAATTGGCATAAAATGTTTTGAATCTAAATTATATATAAATATATATTGTATCATAAAAATATGTGAATGGAGTTAATTATTTATTTTTCAATGTAAATAAAATTTAAAAAGTGTAGCAAATATACAAAATAAAAGTTGAATCTTTATCTAAGACGAAGGCAACTAACTTTATCTAAGACGAAGGCAACTAAGTTAAAAAATCCTTTCCAAATTAGGCTAAATCACTTTATTGTTCAGTCTAAAGGACTAAAGTTGACATAAATTACAATAAAGTTGACATAAATTACAATAAAAACACTAAATTTTTTTTTGAAAGATTTTTTCGGAATTTTTTGAATTAAATCTAAACCAAACTAAAAAATCAAATAAAATGCTTTTTTTTTTTATAAACAAAAGTTTTTAGTCATTTAATGAAAATTGATACTTTAAGAGTTCTTTTTTTTTTTTTTTTTATTTGGATCGAGAAATCTCTTTTGTATTATCCATTTTAAAGCCACCATATCATCCATTGCAAAGTAACCATATTTTTTTTTACCACTTCATTATAAAATTAACATATCATTATCGATTATAAAGTTACCATAGTTACCATATTATCATTATCATAGTTACATTTACCCATACAATACATATCCACTACAATCCACAATTATTCGAGTGTCATGGAGATTTATTTATTATTACTTTTGTAATATTAATAAATCATGGTAATGTAAAGATGGATAGATGATTTAAATTTAAAAATGCCGAAGAAAAATCATAAATTTAACATATTTTCTCATGTCTCAAGCAGGTGTTTACGGTCTCTATACCTAAATATACTCTTCAAAAACCTTAATAAATTCGTGGCTATCAAGCCCAGAGTTTATCCTAAGATTACATAGGGGAGAACGGGGATAGTTCACACTGCGTTTAATTTAGGAATTCTCCATCAGAAATTTCCAAAATTCACATGGAACCTTCCTACTTAACCATTTAAACTTTCAGTGCAGTATCAGGGCTAAAAGCGCATGCGCATAGAAATTATAGCGAATTATGTGTTCGTTTTTTTTTTACTAATTTTGTAACTTTTGTAACTATATTACTTTTTCAACTTTAAAAAGCAATAGCATTAGTTACAAGTAAGCTCGAATAAATGTAGGTGTTGTATGGTTCACTCTTTCACCAGTCACATTTTGTGTTTCTCAATATTTCGCGTTTTTGGGGATTTATAAGCCATTTTGTGAGCGAAAAGTTTTTGGGGTTAGTTAACACAATGATCGCGGGGCTAGTTGGCAACACATGCTAACTTATAACTTTTTGCATTAGTCTTAAGTTCACTAAAGTTATATAACACTGCAGGTCTACAGACATGCGAAGTTATAAAAGAAAAGTAGACAGGCCTGTAAATTCTAAAAATATTACAAAAAAATGCTGTTGGTGCTTTTTTTATAGATCGATCAACTGAAGGGTAATAAAAGTTAAGGCCAAAAAAAAACTATTGGATAAAAATTATCAAGAATTTCCATAGAAAAAAAATGTACTTGAAATAGAGGCTTAACGATGCTAAACTTGTCTCTTTTTATGCGGTGTTTAAAAAAAGGGTCTCTAAAGGGGTAAGTAGCTTATACTCTCAGGGCAAATTGGCTCTGAGAGTATAAGCTACTTAGCTCTTTAGAGACCCTTTTTTTAAAATAATATTTGATGCTTGAACATGCTTGCGAAATTCGTATTCTTTTGAACTGCAGCTAGATATCTTCAAAAAAGTTCACCCAGAAATGCATAGGGCTCAAAAACTAAAACTGTAGCCAACTAGTGCCAGTCTCCCCTACGCGAAGAAACATGAACATCATATTATTCCCTCGTATTATATTTCTTTATATTATATTTCAAAAGAGTAAAGTTCGATAATAGTTGTAATTTTTCTATTTTGTTAGTTGATACTTATTTTTAAACAATAAGTGGTAGGAAAACGTGAATTATCAATAGAAACATGGTAACGTGGTAATTGAAACACGGTAACGTGGTAATTGAAACACGGTAAACGTGGTGATTGAAACACGGTTGGTATTTTTTAGTTTGCGTCGAGAAAAATATTTAATGGGACAAACTGCAAAAAAAATTTTACTTCAATGGCATGGAATATTATATAAAAGAGGAAGAAACTGGAAATGTGGTCAATCAGAAACAATCAAAAAGTCAAAAAATTCATCTCCGACTGAAAACAGATGAGCTACTATCGCAAGCAAAAAAAAAGACTCTTAACTGCTCCAAAATGACAACAAGTATGAATAGTTCTTAAAAAGATCCAATATATGTGACAACAGATATTAGATTTTCTCGGGAACAATTGACTGTTGATGACTTGAAACGTGTTCTTTAGAGCGACGAATCAAAGTTTTAAGATTTTGGATCGAAAAGAACAATAATTTTTTGAAGAAAAGTTGGTGAACGGATAAGTTGTCAGTTGTAAAACATGGAAGCAGTGTGAGGTGTCAATTTTAAAATATGGTGGAGGTAGTGTCATGGCGTGGGTTTTTAAATGGTAACGATACTAGTGATATTGGTAAAATTAACGGAATAATAAAGAAAAAAGTGTATTTTGGCATTTTAAATCATATCATATCTTCCAGAAAATGTTAATTGAAGATTTCTCAAGTAGATTATGTGAGGGGGAAGCTTGTGAGCGCGAAGATGGTGTGAGGGTAGAAATGTGTAAGGGTGGACGGTGTGACGGTGGAAATGATGTAAAGAGGTGTGAGGACAGAGATTTTCTGAGGGCGGAGAAAGTGTGAACACGGAGATATGTTCAGTCCTTGGGAAATGTGTTTGTTTTAGAATTGATAACGATCTAATAACTTCTCAATCGAAATATAAAAGAAATAATAAGAATACTTAATAATGATCCTTCTCGTTTCACTTAGTAAATACTCTCAAACATTTAATTCAAGTTTATTCTTTTAATATTTTACAAATACAGTTTATAAAAATTTGCAATCAAGTCACTCAAAAATATTCTTTTACCACCTTCAAACTTATGGCCAAAGTGTCCAACAATGTTAAAACTATTCTCACTTTAAAATCTTCTCTTTCTCTTCGAAAAATATTCTTATTAATTCTCTTTCTTTACCTCTTCTTTCAAAATCTACTTTCTCTTTTTTGCAAAAATCTCTCTTTCAAAAATTTCCTCAAAATTCTCCCATAAAATCCTCCCATAAAATCTTTCCGTAAAAAAAAAAGCTCTTGAAAGATTTTCTTAAACGTTCTTTTTCTGTCCGCAGATGTTTCTTAAATCCAGGTATTGTTTTGGCATTGACAAGAAATTTTTTTCAAGTTTGTGTAGTGTTTTTTTCTCGATCTCTTAGTCATGGTTCTTAAAACAAGTTTTGCCAATCATCTTTTTATTAACGTTTGTCTCTGGTCTCGATTGTTAGTAAAATCATAAGATAATTACAGAATTGTCACGTGTCTTACTAATTGAACTATAATCATTTCATCAGTGAATTTAAAACTGAATTTCTGGTCGTTATTGTGAAAATAGTTTTAATGATATGACTAATTTATTTTTCGTGCACTTGTACATGTGTGTTCACCTGTTATTTCGACTGTCTCACACTTTTCTTCGAATAAATGCGTTATATATTTGAGACGAGTAAAACGTAAAGAAGATGTCTATAACTTCTTTCGTTTTCCCTCCTCATAAAAATGATCCAAAGTATTCCTTAAAACATTTTAGGAATGATTTGACTGAATTAGAAAACGATAAAGTAATTAAAAAAATGATTTGGTTCCCCAATCACTCAATCTATCCCATAGAAATGTAAAAAAATGAATCCCAAATAGTGAAAAAAAATTGGCCTAAACTTAAAAGTGAGTTAAATAGATTTTTAAAAATTGGGAAATTTATTATAAAGAACGCCACGAGTATGTTAGGCGGTAATTGCTACTAATGGTGCTGCATAGGTATGTTATAAATTAGCTAATTTGTTAATATTCTTCATTAATTAGTGGTAATAGCGCATATATTTCATTGATTTTCTTTTTTAGTTTTACACATAAATAATTTTTTAGAATGCAAAATTATGTTAAATTATAGCTGAAATTAGATGAAACTGGATTTACCAACTTATCATAGCATATTAACACTTATTTGATTAAACAACATTTTTTTTCTTTCTATCAATAAAAAGTTTAATGACGAAACCAAACCATAAGGAGCCAACATCTGTTCTCTTGACCCCTCATCAATGGCTTTAGGGTCAGATAAGTAATGATTGAAATAGTTATGCTTTGTGACGGAAATGCTATCGGTGTAAATATTAATGGATCCATTCGGAGCTCCGTGCCGTCGGATTTTTCTCGGTTTTTCGGAGTTTCGGAGTTCGAGAGAAATCGTGAAACTTCGAAGGAACTTCGACGAGGTTTTTAGAAAATATCAATTTTTACTCGTAAAATAATTAAATTTTTATTTTATTTCTACGCTGCTTTTACAATAGTTCATGTTGTTTTCACTTTTTAGCATTGTTCGATGTTGGTTGCAAATGTTTTGTCCAATGCTGTAAGTGTTCTCTTTGTTCAATATCAACACTAATTTACATCGCAAAGCAATTAGTAATGCACAGTGGGACAGGTGGTGGTGGTGGAAAAAACCTCACAAAAAAAGCTTATTCTATTCAAAACCATATAATAAAACATACTCGTACTTTTCCATTTTACTATTTTAAAAAGTCTTTTGAGTATAATTGTATCTTTTTAATAATAGAAGTTTTTAAATCCACAAAAATCAGTTGGCGGTAAAATAAAATGTAATGCATAATAAAATATTGTAAACAGCAACTTTTAAAATATTATTAATATTATTAAAAATTTTTAGCCAAGATCATTATTTACAATATATACAAAAACTGATCTTAAAATAACGAGGTAAGTTTTAAACATAATACTTTTTTTTTTACTACGTCGTATATCGTATGATTAAAATAATTTTGTCCACTTTAAGTCTAATATTCGGCCCACTGTGCATTGTGGCGAAATTGTGTAATAAAATGTTATCAGTGATAACAAATAATAATAATTAATCTTTAATTATACTTACCTATTGGAATAAATAGCTTTATTAAAAACTTAAAATGTGATAACTTATCACAATTAAAATAAAATTAAAAACAAATATCTGTGTCACAGTCAAATTGATAATTTTTCTTCTATAGAGAAAAATGGTTTCGGAAGCATGGAAATACTTTGATTACGTTGTGGTAAATGATAAGAAATAGATGGCAAAAATCCCATAAAAGAATCGCTTGCCCAGGAAGCAGCACAAATGGCCTGGTCACGTCAAAAGAAAAGAGAAAATAGATTTAAAACCAGTTCCAGACCAGTTTTGACTAAGATGTCGTTAACTATCTTTTTGCCAAGTTGATAGCTCTTGATGAATATCCAATTAGGTCCATAACTCAATCTGAAACTCTAAGAATGCTTTTTGAAAATTATGGGCATAATTTGCCCAAGTCAGCGTCCACAATTTCAGAAAAAATTAAGATGTTTCATGCTGAAGCCAAATGTTTAATGATCGCTGAATTGGCTGCATTGAAAGCAAAAGGAAAAAAATTTGGACTAACAGGTGACGAATGGTGTAGCAATAGAGGTAGAAGATACTACAATTTAAATGTTCATCACGACCGAACATATTGTTTAGGAATGGTGAAATTGCCGTCTCCTAGTCCTGCCGAAACATTAAACATTTTAATAATGCAAAAATGAAAAGAATTCGGTATAGATGATGAAGATGTTGCAGGTAAAACTACGGATGGTTGTAGCTGGATGGGGAAATTGGGTACCATATTTAAGTTTCCACATCAAATCTGCCAGAATCATTCAATTCATTTGAGTGTTTTTGATTTGATATATGCTAAAAAAGATTGTCGCGAAATTGTGAACAAAGAAACTGAATCGGATATTGAAACAGAAACGGAAACTGATGGTGAGACTGAAGGAGAGTTTCTTATTGACTATTTGGAGAATATGAGATTGAATATGAAGAAAATGTCGAAAAAAGTCTACAGAAACTTCGAATACTAATTAAGTTTTTAAAATATTCATCGTTTCGATATGAAGTTCTTAAAAGAATAATACACAAAATTTACGGATCTTTGCATGACAAAGGACTGTGGCTCGACAACCTCACTAGATGGAACAGTATTTTTCAGATGATCAAAAAATTTTTGGATTGCTTAGAAGCTGTAAAAAAAAACACTCGAAGAACTAAACTGCTTAAACATGTTAGATGAAATTGACTTGGATTTCTTAAAATCGCTGTCTGACTTATTGGAAGTCATTGCTGACGCTGCAGTTCGCTTGAAAAAACCAAATACAACAATTTTGGAGTGTGACATCATTATGGAAACGTTAGTAAGGAAATTGAAGATTGCAGAAACTGACATCAGTTCTAATTTTGCGGAGGCATTAATCTCCAGATACGAAAATCGTAAAAACATTATGTTGGTATCATTGAGTCGTTATTTGCACAATCCCGATTTTTTTAAAAATAAAAACTACACGATATTCAAGTTTATGCTACAAAATTACTTGATCAACTTTTTGCAACAAAAGAAAATAGTCTCGCGCTAAAAGCAAACAAGAAGAACCATCACAACCGACATCATTTTTGGTCGAAATTCAAGAAGTTTTATATCAAAATCAATCAACAGCTAAAAAGCAAAAAAAAGTCTAGACCTTCACCGATCAGTTAAAAAGAATACGAAGTAACTGGTGTGAAATCAGAAGCAGTTTTGAAATTTGAACTAACCATCCACAGAATTCAAGCTACTTCCTCGAAAGTATAAAGAGTTTTCTCCTCATCTTCAAGATTTGTCACAAAGTTGCCTAGTTCGCTTTCTGATGAAATGATAAATATTTTCATCTTTTTAAAATATTATTTTAAAAGATCTTCAGAATAAATACTTTTTTAATATTTTTTTTTTTAGTTTTTGCTATAGGTACCCCAAGAAGTCTTTATTATAGAGTACCGCGGAAGGGTATTTAACTGAAAGTTCACGCCTTCTTCCTAACCGATGCCGGCTAGAAAGCCATTTATTAGATAAAACTTGTTCGTTAAAAGATTGTGATAAGAAAAATATTTAAGTACTAAGAAATATAAAAATATAAATTTTTTTAAAATTTATTATGAATTATAAATCGAAATATATAAAATTAAAATAAATAAATATAAGAATAATGTTTAATTATCAACTAGATAGTTTAATTTTTTAATTTATAACAAAGTTTTAAAAAAACTCCGATTTTTTCTCGACTCCGACGGAGTTTTTTCTCGATTTTGGATCCTTTGGTAAATACTAATGCAACTATTCGGAAAAAAATTATTTTTTAAAATAATTCATTTAAATAAACTTTGTTACAACTTTGTATTAATGAATTTTTAAAATCAAAATCATTTAAACTTAGATAATTTAAAAATACCTCAAATATTAAGTTTGGTAAGAAGATTCCAGTAAAATATTTAATTTAATAAATAGATTGTCCGGTAAAATCTTTAATTTAGTAAGAAAATTGTCCAATAAAATATGTTAAAGACAACAAATGTCAACGGAAATATTATACGAGCTAGGTGTTCAATCTTCTCGGCTATACGTTCGTTTTCTGCACTGATTTTTTTAGCTAAGTCTACCTTATCTTTCTCAATGTTAACTTTGGTTTCAGGTTTTTCTCTGTTGCCTCGATAGACCAACTTGTTTTTTGCCTCCTGTTTTGATTGCGTTAAGGCCTCTTTCTTGTTCTAAAAAAAAATAATTAGATTTTCAACAAAAAGTTCTAAATGAAGGATAACATTTTTTAGTGGTTAGACTTCACCTTTTTTGTAATCATGTGTTTCTTCCTCTCTCTCCACACTTCTCCTATGAAATCGCTATTCAAGACTAGTGCGTATTCAATGAGGGTAAAAATGACGCTGCCAAATGCTACCATCAAATAAACGTCAACTGCTTTAATATAATTAAGTCGTGGGAGTTGCGAGTTAACAGATGACCAAACCGTGGAGATTGTAAGAAGAGCAGTAATACATAGGGCTTAAAAAGAAAATATTTTCATACATGTAATTAGTCATTGTTAAAAAAGTTTTTGGGATACAAATGTTTAGGGAATAATTAACTGATTCCTAAAGAAATTATCCAATTTGATAAGGAAGTACAAAAACTGAATTGGAGCAAACAAATCATGAGACTAGGATGAGCTGTTATTTTTTGTAATAATGAAATAAAAAATAACAATATATCACATATATATAATTCGTAAAAACACAAAGAGGTTTTTAAGTTCACTGTTTGAAAACTGTGGATTGTTTCACTCCCTAGTATTAAAATAAACTTGTTGTCACCACAACCTGTTCAAGTAAGTTAATGCATCTTTTTTCACATATTTAAAAATGCTTCTCTTAAATTTAAAATAAAATGCGGCCTAAATTTAAATAGCTTTTAGGGATCAAAGTTGGTACATTTCAAAACAAGGAAACTTCAATTATAAGTAATAAAACAACTTACAAACTCTAGCAGGTGGGACATCCCTACGAATCCATAGTGATATCCATGAAATGACAACAATAGCAATGGCGGGAACGTAGATTTGAAGAATAGCGAATCCCATCAGCCTTTGAAACTCAAAACTTGCTGTTAAATATGAAAAGTTTCCTGAAAAAAAAAAAAGAGTTTTAAATGCTTAATTAAGAAAATTTGTAAACCTATATGTATCTATATGTATCTATAGCTTATATGTATAAATCTATACAAGTATTCAATTATTACCAAATACAAATGTTAAAAAACTTATTTAATCATTTTGTATTAAATTTACCGGCAGTGTAAACTTTGATTTCTGATTTGGTGCTGAAATTGTTCATTTCAAACTGATTCATTTGCTTATCCATAACAATTAATGGTTTGTTCGGATTCCACTGATATTGCAAATGTCTCACATTGTAACCGTCTGTAAAAAAAAATAAAAATACAAAGCCATTAAAGTCGTCGTTCATTGTGATTCTCCTTAATATTATTAAACAGTACATTTCTTTCAGTGCACAGATTGCTGTGAAAAAGTTTTTTAACAGCTTTATTTGATCTTTTTTATGAAAAGAGCTAAAAATAATTAGTTCAGTGTATCTAATAATTTTTTTCAAATTAAAATAAAACTATGAAATTAAAAAACCTTTACATAATACCATTTATTTATTTATTTGTTTGTTTTCACCCGCACAAGTTGCAGTAAAAAACTATTCAATTTAGAAAAATTAAAAACTTACAGCTGACGATTTCTATTTGACAAGTTTGGATATCCATAGGATACAACAACAAGTTGGGAAAACATTTGGGCGAGATGCTAACTCTAAAACAACAAATCTTTTAAAAGGAACCTTTGGTGTGATTTTAAAAAGTGTTAGATACTCTTGTGGTGGGTTGACCATCAAACTACAAAAAGCGTGAAGTAAACTTTGAAATCTTTCAAAGAACGACTTGCTGCGAGTTTCATAAAAACTAAATTTAATCCTCTTGTCTAGAAATGTTCCAGAGTAAAAAAGGGGTGGTTAAGGACAGACATAATTTTGTAAACCTTAGATTATCTATTGTCAGATCCTATATATTAGTATAATTTATCGAGAATTCTCCTTTTTTGTTATTTTTTATTTTATAGAAACAGACTAATACACAAAACATTTCCTTAAAAGATCATTATTTTCTTACCATAATTTGAAATAGACCTTGAAGATCAATACAGAAAACTAGCTGCTCTTTTTCTTCACAAATTTAATCTCCTTAACGTCTACGTAGTTATGAAGAATATTGTCTTTGTCTCTGATTTCAATTTCAAAAAATGCTGAGGGCTTTTGTAGCTTGTTTATTATTTAGTCTATGGGTAAGGTACGGTCGAGGAAAGTGGTACACAGTTGAACACGATAAAAATTCTGTAGCTCCTTAAAACATTCAGGTTTAACACAAAGTAAAACTCGTTGTATAATTTTTTAAAACAAAAACTGGATAAACATTTAAACTGAAATTTGATATTTTAAAAAAAGACGAAAGCAAAATTAATTTTTTTGTCCAATTTCGAACCTTATATAACTTTTTTAGTTTTAGTTTTTTGTTATATAACATTAATTTAATCAAACTCTTTGCTTACGCAAAAGTAGGCCCCGGCGGTATTCCCACTCAGACATTACAAGGAAAGTTGTGAAAATATTTGCGCAAGGAATTATTAAATGTGTAATATTCTCATGAGAATTTGATACTTCAGAGAAAAATAGTGTATTTTGATATTCTAGGTAAACAGACTTCAACAAAATTTCTACGGACTTTTACAAACAAATAATTTTCCAACATTTCATCGTAACAGCATTTATTACTGCGAACAAAACTGACAAGCACAGAGAGTTGCTACAGATAAATCATTTTCTAATATTTTTGCATGATAACATTTACTAATACAAACAAAAATTATGATCAATGAATGCTGTTACTACTACCATCATGCTAGCAGCTTTTGAAGCTTGAGTTTTTGTGTAGCTAAACTGTTTAGTGAAGCCAAGCTGTTTAGTGAAGCTAAACTGTTTAGTGAAGCTGACTATGTTGAGTGTCTGATAGACACTCAAAAAGTTCAATTTTCAGGAACAACTTTATATTTTTCTCAGACAAACAACAATGTTGATAAAGCAGGTATAACAATTGTACAATAACCTCAGGCGCGGATCCAGGAATTTGTAACTGTGTGGCCATTATTTATTTTCACGGTTGAAATTTCGATAAAAGATCGATTTTTTCGCAGCATTTATTGATTGAATAAAACTTCGGTAACGTATAATAAGAACAGTTGTGGCCATGGCAGGAATCTCTATAGCCAAAATCCGTAAATTACGACAGACAAATTAAAATTTTTAGGGATATTTTTTAAGCGAAAAAACCCAAATTTAACGTGGCTGTCATTAAATTTAAACTATGTGGCCATTGCCACAATGGCCACCCCTTAGATCCGCGCCTGAACCCAGTATGGGTGCCAATACCATCAGCAGAGTGCATTACACTTGTTTTGTTATGCTACATATGCAGTACACTTGCTACTGTACCAGTGAATGCAAATGGAAGCTTTTTACTGCTAGTTTCCATATTTCCAAAATGAAGATTACGTTTTATTTATTTTGCATAAGGAAGTTAAGGTTTAACTCGTCTATCCAAATGAACGGCAGTAGAAAACTTTTAACTTGAAACTCTTCATAAAGCATTTCTGTGATTTTTTTAATTTCAAAGTTTGATTTAAAAGTCATCAAGAAACAGAGCATATACTGGATTATGAAGCTCTCTGACCTAACTGTCATCCTTGTCAGATCAAAGCTGTCATTGTTGTTTAGTTGTTCAATGATTAGTTCTCTTTCAGTTTCTTCAAAGATAAGAATTTTATGCTTATAAAAATGAACTTCATTTTTATTCAATTAAAACCCAGCAATATCCAATCTTAAATAAAATTTTGGCAATTATTTTGAAACAAAACACAGCTTATAGCATAATCTTCTAAAAAAAATTTAACATATAAGTTGTTTTGGATTGCAAATTATTTCAAAGCTGCCATCAGCCAATAAAATGAATAATATGGTACGCAATGAGCTTTATTGAAAGTTTGGAAAGTTAAAGTTACAAATTGTTTGCTGATTTATTTTATTTTGAAAGTTTCTTGAAAATTATTGTCAAAGTCTACACCGTAGCCTTGTACTTCTTAATTATTAAAAAGTTTATGTTTGCAGCTTTTGCTACTAGAGTTTTTTTTCTATCCAAATGAACGGCAGCAGAAAACTTTTAACTTGAAACTCTTCATAAAACATTTTAAATGTTTAAAGGATGAACTTGTGCAGCTAATTTTATATAATCACGAAAATGATTTAGTTTTGCAAATACAATAATAACTGCTACTGATATTAAGACCACTACTAAAAGAAATGGTATTGTGCTTTTTGGTATTTCCACCCTATTGTCTTCATAAACTAAAGCCACTTGACAGATTTTTTACTTGGAAGATAAAGTAAAATAGCATGTACAGCTTACATAATATCCTATTGTGGGATAGTTATTTATGAAAGCGCTGAGTCAGTTAACAATGCCTTTCAACAACCATTTAAGGCTTTAAATGCATCTTCTGGTCTCAGTTATTGGATTTTACCCACTTAACTGCAATATTATTGAGAGCCATGTGACATTTGGCATTTGTGATGACCATATTTTATTTTATGTCACTGACAGAGAAAAAACAGCTTCATTATCAACAATTTATTCATTGCCAGCCCTATGTAAAAAAAGTAAACACCAACTTAATAAATAAAGTTGATGTTTACTTTTTTTTATGGTCTCAGTATATAAAAGTTTTAAAAGGTGGCTCTAATAAGAAAAAAGCAAAAAATCTCAGTTGAAACGATTTATGTTCAACTGTGTACCACTCTCCTCTACTTTAAAGTTTCTTGCAGCGGTAGTTAAAAAGCCATTACCTTAAACTTCTAATCGTGACAAGTTTCGCTGTATTTTACTTAATCTCAAATTTTCTTTCCAGCTTTTCGTTCTTGTTTTTAAAGAAATAGGCTATAATGATGATCTATTTAATTTTGTTAGCAAATCGTTGTAAGGGCCAGGGGTTAGAGACTTAACTTGTAAATTTGTTTAATAGAATACTTTTTAAAAGTATTACTTCACATTATAAATATTTAAAAACTAAGATTGTTAATTTCTTCCCTTTATACCCTATAGTCTTATTTTTTATATAAGAAATCTTTTTTTATTTCTTGCCTAAAGTAATATCATCTCCATTTTTTAGCTTTGCTTAATCGTTTTTTGTTTTTTTTTCATTTGAAAGCTGCTTTTAAATAAAGATTCGTCAGTAAAACATCATTTTTGAAATTTTTAAGAATAAATTTTCTTGTTTTACCGGTCAAACATTTATGGTTTCATAAAATTTCAGTTCAAAAAAAAAAGAATTCAAAAAAGCCCTCAATAAAATATGTTAAAACTGATGCGTAAACTTTTTTTTTTCCCTACCCAAGAGTTTTTTTAAAAAGTTGTGGTAAGTTTATTTTTTATACACAACAAGCAATATTTTAGTGTTACTTTCTTAACTTTTCATCAAAAAAGTTAAAAAAAAAACAGAAACTGTTTTTTTGTCTTTATTCAAGAATTTTTTTATATAAACGGAAATTTTCCTTTACCTTGTACCCCAGAAAACCTCGCCACTCGGTGAAATATCAATATGGTGGTTGTTCACAGTAACGTAGAAAAGGTCGCTGATTGCCGAATTAATGAAGACTGTATCCGGTGTCCAAATTAAGTCTGCAGGGTGCTTTGTACCTACGGTTAATGTAAGATTTTGATCAAGCTTATGCTGAAGTCGATAGTCTCTCCAACGTTGTCGGAAAAACAGTTCCATGTTATACATCTAAATGATTAAAAATTAATTTAAAAAGAAAAAAAAGCCACACAAAGCATTTCCATAGTTCTTATTATTTCTAAAAATCAAAACACGATTGTTTCTTCAAATGATATGGTTAATTGAGACAAAAATTTCGTATCACTTTCTAACTTCAATCAGACCTCGCTTAATAGTTACCGTCCCTCTCAAAGCTGAAGTAATTCTTTCAAAAATACAGAGAAGTTAGTTATTCTAATTTTTAATGTTAAACTTGTAATTCTATTTTCCTTTTAAATAAATTTTTTATTGAATTAACCATTTTTAATGAATCCAAGCTTTTCAGTGACAAAATGGTAGCTTCAATCGTCACTTGTACAGGGTTTCCTAATAGAAAAAAGATTTTTTTTCTAAGAAAATTTTAGTATCTTTAACAAATTGATAATTTTAGATTCTAACTGAGCTCTCAAATTTATATCATATCAAAAAAAAAAAATTTATATCATATCAAATAAAAAAAATTTATATCATATCAAATAAAAAAAATTTATATCATATCAAATAAAAAAAATTTATATCATATCAAATAAAAAAAATTTATATCATATCAAATAAAAAAAATTTATATCATATCAAATAAAAAAAATAAACCTAAGTAGTCAGGCCTTAGACGAACATCGTAACCATTGAGCAAGTTGCTTAGGGTGAGGTTAACTTCATCATCGGACATGCTTTTGATGAAAAAAAAAAAAAAGTCAATAGTTAAATCTTATAAGTAAATAAAAAGTGAAAACTGCTACTTGCCTACTATTAAAAAGCTGCTCACTTGATAGCTGATAATCCCCCAAAACACAACAATGTAGAAACGGCGAGGAAAAAAACCATAATGGCACCTAAACAACACCTTTTAGCATAAATTCATAATGGCACGTAAACAACATTTTTTTTCATAAATTCAAATGATTTATGTATTCGTAAGAGAAAAAAGAAGAGTGTTTACGATACCTATACCACTTGTCTTTTGCATTAGATAACCCTATTTGTTACAGAAATCTTATTCCAAAAATGTATCCTTATAAGTATATATTCGTTTCATGTTTGAATTTTTGCTTTAGAGATTTGAACAATTTCATAAAAAAACCATCCCAGCTTCAATTATGCATTGGCAAAACGCAAAAGGTCGAAAATAAATCAAAAACATCCATGCATTTTTAAAAACGTTTTAATAACAAACTTGGTTTTCTTTTGTTAATAATTGATGTCGAATGCTTTTTTAAAGCAGCCTTTTAGGTTGGACACACGTTAATTTATAATGCTAGTCAAAATAAAATTGACACCTACTTGTAATTATGAAAAAAATTAGACATTAACTTTGTAAACTTTTCCAATGGCGATGCTTTTTCCATTTTATTCTGGATTATTTTGAGTGCGAAGTAAAAGTTGAAATAAGATTTTGATAATTGTATCAAGAATAGCAATCTGTGAAAAAAAAACTTTGACAAATTTGAAAAAAAAAGAAGCCGTAAAATGTAAGTATAACTATGATTAATACTTTAAAAAAACCTCTTTTTTGTTTTTAGTTGGCATTTCAATAGCAGCTTTTATTTGATTGCAGCTAACATTGTCCCCATCATTGCAGCCAACTTTATCTTTAGAACAAATTAAATGTTAATAGTTAGTTTAAATGCAGTTTTGTCTCAACAAGTACTGACATGTGGGTGGTTGAGACACGTTACATTTTTTTGCATTTTTATTAAACTTTCAAACTCATGTGTTGTGTTCAAACAATGCAAAAGATAGTTGTTATTGCAAATGCATGCAGATTGAAATTCAAAAGATTTTATTAAATCATTTGCGTATTTCACGGAGAGTTTGAAAGTCATAAGTTATAGTTTTTTTTATTAATAAAACTTACAACAAATTTAAACTAACTTATGTCAAAAAAAGATAAATTTGGTGTAAATTTAAAATGTTTGAAGCAGTATCAAAGTTAAGAGTGAGAAGATATCTATAAAACACTGTACATGTAAAAAGATATCTATAAATCACTATGCATGTAAGAAGATATCTATAAATCATTATACAAGTAAGAAGATATCTACGAATCAGTAAAAATGTGTTTAATTCAATTTTCGTTACAAAACTTTTGTTGACTTGATAAAAAGATTTAAATTTAAAATAAGATTTTCTTGAAAGCATATTTTTCGTACTGACTGCTTTTTTGTGCTCATCAGCATCAACCAATTCAAACGGTCAGAAAAATGATAGTATCGTTTATTTATAATTTCTTTAAAAAAAAAAAAAAACATTCTCAGTGTTAATTTCAAATTAAGTTGGGAATACAATGAAATGCACTTTTCATGTAAATTTTTTTCTCTCTTTTTCTTTTTCTAAATATTACCAAAGTGGATTTAACAAAGTTATCTCGCAACAAGTAGCAGATAAAAAGCAATCTGATTGCTATCAAAAATAGAAACTCACGTTTCTAAAAGCTCTCCGAAAAACATATCTACGTAAATAGATTTCTTCAAGCAAACTGGACAAAAAACAAAAAACAAACTATAAAAGAAGAAAATTTATATACAAAATACTCATCTAATGTAGGAAACTCGGGGCGGGACGAAATACTCAAATTAGCTCATTCAAAATAAAACCTCTTGTTTAATAACGATAAATTTTTGTTTACAAAATAATAAAATAAATAATACTTTTTCTGAGCAACTGAGGCTGGAAAAAAAAATAATTGAGAAAGTTTGAGGGCCCACTCTGGCTTTAAACAGCTAATAATGTGGACTTATTTTTTTTTAAATTCCAAAAAAGTTTCTACTTTTACAACAGTTTTTTTATAGTCGTACTCTAACCGCTCTAATTTCAGTAAAAATTCGGTCTTCTAATTTCTTTTTAGTTAATATTTGTCAAAATGTCATTTAGAAGAGATAAAGTTATGCTTGACTAATTACCGACTTTAGGAAATCGAAACGCCAACTGCGACGAGAACGTAAAAGTTATGATTTTATAAGTCGTCGTCGTCGTCGTAGCCGTTTTTAGTAAAATATCGTTATGAAAACGTGTGAAAACTATGAAAAATGTTAACGTTTTTAAAATTACTTCGCGTTTTCAACACAACACCAAAACTTTAATTTTCACGTCCGACCTAGAACTTTAATACGCGACTAGGGATTTACCCTGAGCACACGCATGCGCATAATCAAATTTTAGGCAGTGACGTTGCAGTTGCAGTTGGAGTTTTGATTTCGTAATGTCGGTATTAAAAAGAATCTAACACCAGATAACAAGTGACGAATGAAACCGGTGTACAGTTTGGTAACCTTTCAAATTTTAAATTTTAATTATTGTTAAAACTTGCAGTGCAATGTCGCTGCCATGTTTAATAATATATGTTAAATATTGTAGCGAACAGTCAAAAGCGTCAAATATTGCAGCTCTAGAAATATGATGTTTGTGTCTGAAAACAACGAAATTTGACACTAAATGAATAGACTTTCCATTTAAACCACAGACGTCTTGTAGAAGTTTTTCATGCACAAGTATTTTTAAAGTTAAATAGACAATATTGTTGAATATTATTTTTTGGAAAATCATTTTTTTAAAGATTTTACGTAATATTTTGATGTTGTTTTTTTTTTTTACTAATTCTTTTTCTAATTACGTTTCTTTCATCTTTAACAAAATACTTTTATAAAATCCGCTAATAAAACTATAAACAATTAATCACATTTTATATTTTTATGTTTATACTTAATAAATAAATAACCTACTTTCTTGAATATTAAATAGAAAATGAATTTTGTAATAGTTGAATCTTGAATAGCTTCAGAGATTAATTAAATGAGCACGTAAATACGTAGATAAATATTACAAAATCATTTAAAAATGTACTAGCTCTTTAATTGATCCAATAACCTTACATGAAGTTACAACTATCATTTTATCAACAATCAGTTCCTAAATTTATAGTCAACAGGTTTAAGATTATTTTGAGGGTGAAGTTTTATTTGGAAATCAAAATATCTCGAATTTTGATGTTCAGTTATTTTCGAGTTTTCTTGTATTGAATGTAAGACATCTACTTTCAGTTCGAAGAACTTTTTTTCAGTTCGAAGAACTTTTTTTTCAGTTCGAAGAACTTTTTTTCAGGTTGAAGAATTTTTTTTTAATATTTGTGAAATTATCTTTTTGTGATGATTTTTAATGTGTAAATGTACATTTATTTTTCTTTTAAATCAGATTATATATATAATAGTTAATACAACTTATAAAAAATTATTGTTAAATTTAAAATTATTTCAGATTTACCACTATCTAAAATTTTACGTTGGTAACTCGTCACTAATAATCCTTCGTGATTCATATCAGTTACGTCATCGCGTATCACTCAAATTAAGATTTAGCTTAATGAAATCCACACGGAATTTGAAAGCGAAAGTTTAGTTATAGACATATTGAATAAAAGCGATGGAACGTCAAACAAGTCACATTACGAAGTATATTTCCTAGAAACTTGACCTGCTTTAAATTATGACAACAGAATTCTTTTGCATATTTTTCAACTTTGTTTTTTTTTACACCAAAATTAATGCAACGAAAGAAAAGGAATTGTTTATTAAAAACATCACGCGCAAAAATTGTGAGCTGTATCAAGTGGCATCAAAACGACCTTCAATGCATAAGAACCAAAAATACCTGATAGAATTGGATGCAGGGAACTCATGCACTCTGGATAAAAACTTCTTGTCGTTTTCAATTGACGCTGTTGAAATGATGAGACGCTTCAAATGCTTTCCGTCAAAATCTAGAAAAGTAAACATCCTCGCACGTGGTTTATCTCCAGCATATTTACGCGTAGGTGGAAGCCCACAAGATTTTATGACTTTCATTGCCGACGAGAATAAGAATATCAGTATAAAAAGTTCGTGCGAACCTAGTTTTGAGAGTTGGCGCACACTGAAGCCATTTAAACTAAGCTCTAGATATTTTGAAGAAATTGGTGTCTTTGCTAAAGTTAATCACTTAGATCTGATTATCGGTTTAAATGCTTTAAAAAGGAACCCGAATAATTCTTGGGACGAACGAAATGCTGGAGAATTAATGAAGTATATGAAGAGCAAAAACCTCTCAACGGTATGGACTCTTGGAAATGAACCAAACCGTTTTAAAAAGTATGGATATTCATTTAGCATATCTCCACGTCAGTTAGTCGCTGACGTCCTTAAATTACGTTCAATGACTACCCATAGAATTTACGGGCCTGATATATCCCATCCAACTTGCAAATCACTGCGTTACTTAAAAAATTTCCTTAAAAATCAGCCTCGTCTTGATGCCTTAACGTATCACCACTACAACATGCACCAAAATCTCTCAACGATGGAAATGTTCCTTAATCCTTCCTTCTTAGAAAAATTTCACGAAGAGAATAGTTGGATACGATCATTAATAGAGAAAGAAAAAGTAAAAGTTGACCTATGGCTTGGAGAAACAGGAAGTGCAAGTGGCGGTGGTGCTAAAAATCTTTCAGATACATTTGCATCGGGTTTCCTATATTTAGGAAAGCTTGGGGTTGCATCTGCTGATTGCCATAAAGTTGTAATTAGGCAGTCATTCTACGGTGGACATTATGGAATGTTAGATGCCATTTCTCTTGATCCGTTGCCTGACTATTGGAGTGCATTTTTATTCAAAAAACTTGTCGGACGGTTGTTATTATCTCACCAATCATTTAACAACGGTTATTTACGTGTTTTTACGTACTGTGCACGAAACTCTTCCACTCAATTAGTCGTAATGGGAATTAATTTTGATGTAGAGGATGAAGCTATCTTACAAGTAAAAAAATTTAGCAACGCTTTAGTTGAAAAATTTATTCTTACGGCTCCGAAAAACAATCTTCGCTCAAAAATAGTTTTATTGAACGGTGAACAATTAACATTGAACTCAGATGGAAACCTTCCAACTCTTACTGGCACTTTTAGTACTCAACCTTTTTCTTTACCTGCCAAAAGCTATGGATTTTTCGTTTTACAGGACATTGAAGTAAGCGGTTGCAAAAGATGAGCTTTGACTACATTCACTGCGTTCTTTGGAACCTTTGGAAATTCGGAAAACTTTTAATAAAAAATTTGGTAAACAAAAGTAAATGCAGTTTGTATTTTTTTTCTTCAATTTCATTCACTTTAATACTTTCTTTCTCTTTTTTTTCTATTTTTCGCAAACATGCAGGAAAATTTCTTTTAAAAGAAAAATTGATCAAAATATAAATCATTTTTCGAGAAACAGGTGATATATTTCTGGAAAATTTACTTCCCATGTTTTGTTTAGATAAATAAATAATTTTTAGATAAATAGTGGTTCGTCAAATAAAACAATATAAAATTAATAATATAAAAACTAACAGATCTTGGTTTTTATCATTTATCAAAACAATCGTGATATTTACAGCGTCGATGTGGGGTAAGGTTTCTAATATTGTACCAATGCCTATATTGTACTTTTAACATAACTCATTATTTTTACAACCCACAAGAAATTTTTTAATCTATTTTTTATCTTTGCTGAATGAAATTAAGGGTCAACTGTTTTTTTTTTTTGTCATCCAACTGCATTAAGGCCAGAGTAAGCTCTTGTTGGTTTGTTATTGGAGATTTTTTATTTTAGGGATTTATGGCTAAGCGTATTTCACTGAAGAAAGTAGAAGATATGATTAGTTCAGTGTATGTATGTTAAAGCATAATTTATCTAAATTCAAAATAACTACCTAGAATTTAAAATACTTTATTGTTAGTTGTCAAATTTTTTAATTAACTGGATGTCAGATTAGTTGCGTAAATTGTACCTCAAGGCAGATCCTAAATTGTACCAATGCACAGTGGGCCAGTAGGTGGACAAAATGGGAAAAATTTTAGTTGTCTAATCTTGAAAACCTATTTAATTTTAGTATCTACATATATTAGGAGAAATCTATTGATAATTTATTTATATTAAATCCCTTAGTTACCAGGACTCTAAGCATTTGAATATTGAGATAAAATAAAAATAAAAAAAAATTATAAATAAGTAATTAACGGTGACATCAACGTTGTGTTATATTTCAATTACATCTACGTTTTTGAAACAAAAAATTAGTACATGTTATTCTAGAGTATTTAGAGATAAGAAAAACCAATGTGTGAAATAAATTTGTCATAGCATGTTATCTCAGTTATACTTTGAAAATCACAGATTAAAAAAAAAAATTTCTTAAGAAACTTATTTTTTGCCGCACAATAACTAATAATTACCACAATTTGCCATGTGTTGTCTTATATTTATTTGAGCTATATGATGCTTCAATCGAGTTTTAATTGATTGCTCGTCCCCTTAAATCCCCGTTCAGATTTTATGTATGTTTTAACTTGGTTGCTATGGTACTAAATTTTGCATAGCAACAACTCATTTTTACATTAACGTTGTTTTAACAGTATTTTACTTGCGCTAAATACACAATATTGGGGGTATGTATTAAAATGAGATTCAGAATTCTTATGAGGTTAACTTTTTTTGGTTACTATGGATACCTTACTTTGCATAACATAGCAACAACATATTTTCGGTAGTTGTTAGTAATTTAATTACTAACACTGACAGTAATTTAATTACTTTTAATTTTAATTACTAACACTTGTAGTAACTTAATTACTAACAAGTATTAGTAGTCCAGGCGGCATATATATTATAACATTTTACTTTTAAATACAAAATACTTGTTACAATAATTATTTAGATATGGTTTTGTTAAACTTAGACATTCATAATTTTCTCCAAAAAAACAATCTTAGTATTTCAAAACAAAATATTACTGAAGATATATTAAAATTTATTCAGCCAAAATTTGCTGATTTTAAAGACGTTGATTTTAGACATGCTGTTCAACGATTTGTTTACTTGTATAAAAAAAAGTGGAAATCTGCAAACTATACTGTGAAAAATTTTGAAAAGAAGTTTGTGAACTGGCTTAATGAATATTTAATTGTCAGAAAAAAAGACAATGAACCAACTGCAAGTAGACGTGGTCGAAAACCAGTTGCATTTGATAATAGTTCTAATAAAACTAAAAAACGGCGTGTATCTTGTTTAATTGAATCTCATTCATCCAATGAATTATTTTTTGCTGCTAATAAAAAATTTAGAGATGAATCTGTTGTTATTGCTGCCAAGAATGTTTTAAATATATCAAATACAGATAAAGCAACTAAATATTCAGCAGACGAAGCACTGGCTTTAATAATTGATGCAAGTCTGACAAAAGCTTCCTATCAATTGATTAGAAGCGGAGCCTTGGAGAAAGAATATAACATCTACCCCGCTTACAATGATGTCAGAGATGCAAAATTGAAATGTTATCCTGCAAACATAACAGTGGAGGACTATTCAGCTTCAGTTCCTTTAAAAGATTTAATGACTCATACTTTGCAAAGAATCTGTGCAGTTCAGGAACCTGTGCTAAGGCACTTGATATTGAACGACAAAGCAATAAAAACAATGACACTAACGTGTAAGGCTGGTTTTGATGGTGCTACTGGCCAAAGCATTTATAAACAAGTTTTATCAGAACCCGACATTAACAGAGATTTAAAGCGTGAAGAATCATTATTTATTACTTGTCTTGTCCCATTGGATTTGACTGGATTTAACAACAGCAACGAAAAGGTGCCTATTTGGAGAAATCAAAAGTCGTCCTCCTCAGCCTATTGTAGACCCATAAGATTTGCATACAAAATGGAATCCAAGGAATCTGTGATTGAAGAAGATCAGTACATTAAAAGTGAGATAGAAAGCTTGGGTATGATTTTATTAGAGGTTTGCGGATCTTCTATTGAAGTGAATTGTATTATTGAACTTACAATGATTGATGGGAAGGTTCAAACAATATTATCTGAAAAAAATAACTCATACCAATGCTGTTCAGTGTGTGGTGTCTCTCCAAAAAATATGAATAGTCTTGATATCCTTAATATAGATTATACTAACAGAGAGTTCAAATATGGTCTTTCCAGTCTTCATGCATGGATTCGATTTTTTGAGATGTTATTGCACATTGCATATAAAAAAGAAACAAGAAAGTGGCAAGCAAGATCTAAAGAACACAAAGAAAAGGCATCTGTAGCTAAACAAAAGATTCAGACTGATTTTATGAACAAAATGGGACTTGTTGTTGATTTCCCTAAAAGTGGTGGTTCTGGAACAAGTAATGATGGCAATACCTCAAGGCGTGCTTTTGCAGCATATGAACAAACAGCTGAAATTCTGGGTATTGACCAAAACCTTATATTCAGATTTTACATTATCTTGGTAACGCTCTCTTCAGGATATGAAATAGACTGCTTAAAGTTCAAGGATTATTGTTTTGACACTTTTAGACTATATGTGTCCCTTTATCCATGGTATTACATGGCTCAATCAGTTCACAAAGTATTGATACATGGACATGACATAATTAAAAGCCTTACATTACCCATCGGACTTATGTCAGAGGAAGCTCAAGAGGCTAGAAATAAAGACTTTAAATCTTATCGCGAAAATTTCAGCCGAAAAACATCCAGAAAAGCAACAAATACTGATCTTATCAATAGACTCCTAGTTTCCAGTGATCCTGTTATTTCATCATTGCGTAAATCAACATCACACCAAACAAATCATAAAGCATTTCCTTCAGATGTTTTACAATTACTTAAACAATCTTCAAACGATATTATTGTTTTATAATTTTTTGATGTAATTTAAAATTGATAACGTTTTCTTGCACTATTTTTTGCTTTTATTATTCCTAAAACATTATTTACCTAAATACTCAATTTTTATTCAATATAGGTGGGTCAAAAATCCGATAAGATATTCAAATATCAATTTACCACTTTGTAACTAAGGAAAGTATCCGGTAACTAAGCAATATAAGTATCCATAACAACTAAATTTAAAAAATTATCACTTTTGTAAGAAGTGTGATCTCATATTGGTACTCATGCCAAATTTAGTGAATATAGCACTTATAAAATATCTGCAGATAACAAAAGTAGGTTGTTGCTAAGCAAAATAAAGGTATCCATAGCAACGAAATAAAAAAATATTACCTTCATAAAAAGCGCAGACATCATATTAGTACTCATACTAATTTTAGTGAATATAGCTCTAATATTAAATTAGTTATGAATTTTGTCCAGTAAAAGTGCATTCTGGCCCACTGTGCAATCCATCCATTCTGACCGCTAAAAAACATGTGTAAAGTTTAAAAAATTCCTTTTTAGATTCCAATTAAAGAAATCCATACTTACAATACAAACTTCACCACTTAAATAAAAAAAGAAAAACTCCAGTATTACTCTTGTATTGACAAGTAGTCCTTAACCATTGGTAAACATATAATTTAAATAAAAATTGTACCATATGTGGTGATACCTATTTTCGGCATTTTCCAGAAGAAAAAAAATTCAATTTGCATAGAGTTTATTAAATAAAAAACTTCATTTCATTATATTATGGACAGTTAGGTGTTATGTTATGTTATATCAGAATATTCCCAATTGCTGATTTTACAAAAACCATTCGTTTTAATCAGTTCTTTTAATCCTTTAAATCTAAACTCATAAAATATTTTCAAAGTTGTAAATAAATTACAATGGTACAATTAAGGATCTAGTTTCCTTAATTCTACTCTTAGCTCTATTTTTTAAATTTGATTCTTCGAAACTAAATGCTTTTTAAATCTTGAGTTTTTTTAACATTTTTACAACAAACAATCCCTAAATTACGAAATACAACTGAAAATCCATGTTTCCACTCAGTAGATTGCCTACATTTTTTAATTTGGTCTTATGGGGTACAATATCGGCAACCTTACCCTACTACTTGACGAATCCAACAAAAAAAGCATTTGCTTTTAAAACGAGAAAGGCAAACGAGGCAAACACAATAAACTTACAAATTGAACTGCTAAAAAAATGCTCGAGTAAAAATCACATTTTTTGGTTGAGAAAATTACTAAATTTTAAAGGGAACAAATTTTCTAGTAGATACTTTGCGATTAAGTAGATACTTTGCGATTAAATAGATACTTTGCGATTAAGTAGATACTTTGCGATTAAGTAGATACTTTGCGATTAAGTAGATACTTTGGTTAAAAAAACTTGAATGGATTTTTAACAATTTCATGAACAGTGGTGGATATAATCATGGACGTAAAAGAGATGGGCGTGCAACTCATTGTTTTACATCAAAGAGACCGCAGAAATCAGCGAGCCATGCGAGTTTCAGGACAAACTCTAAATTTTCACCCGTCAACAAAAAGTCTATTAAAATGGCTGCCGACAGATTTAAAACAGAAACTCTGATCGTGGTATTAGTTTAAACTTTTATAGCATTTGTTTAATAAGAATGTTCAGGATAAAGTAACAACTTCACGTGCTGACAAATTACTAAACAAATTACATCTAGGTAAAGGAAATTAGTTATCGGCACGAACAGATTTTCATAATTTTTTCAAGATAAACATCTGTAAATGTTTCCGATATGTCACCATTTTTTCCACTACTCTATAAGCTCCATAATATATATTCCACAATGCATTATTTTTTTAGTAGGTGTATTTTCTAATGGGCTTTTTTATAATTCATTTGATAAAACAAAACCTTTTAAAAAGTTATTAAAACTTATAATTATCTTGCAAAATGCGGCCAAATATTTCATGTTTTCGTTTTTCATATTTCACATATTATTTCATTTGTCATAAGAAGCACAAAATAACCCATTTGTTTTTGTAAAATAAAATTTAGTTTATATATAGCTGGTAAATTATATTTTGTTAATATTAAATACATAGTCATTCTTGCGGTTCGCCATAAATTGGTTTGCTAAACTCTTTAAAGCTGTGACAAATTATTTTTTCTTTATTGTATTTATGTTCATTTTAGGTGTGTGTATATATTTTTGTTGTTAAACACACACACATACACATTTAGATATATATATATAAGTACACACACACACACACACATTTATATATATATATATATATATATATATATATATATATATATATATATATATATATCAATTTAAGAGCTATAGTCTGTGATGGAGCAAGCCAAAATAGAAAATTCTATAATATTCATAAACTGGAAGTCTGCAGCAATATAGTAGATGGAGTAGTTCCCTGGACATGAAACCATTGTGCTATAGGTAGCTACAAAACTAGTTGATATTTTGTATTATTTATTATATCTCTAGTTACACGTGTACCAAAGTAGTTAAGTAAATGATCTCAATTTCTATATCATCATCCGCGTTATTTCTTAAAATACTAATGTCTATATAAAATTAAGCTTAAAACTTGGTTCTATTACTTTTATCTTTAATAACTAAAAGGAAGTTGATGTGACTGGTTAGACAAGAGCACAAATTTTAGACAAATGCGACTGACTTTAAGAGAATTAAACTTCTGGTTTGAACAAAAGATTTGTAACAATGCGCAACGAGCGTGGTTCGCAAAAAAACAAAGCAAAACAATAACGTTGTACTTCAGATATCATATTAACTATATGATACCCATTTTAGTTTTTGAAGGTGGGGTAGGGTGGGGTAATGTGGATCTACGGGGTAATCTGGGTCAGATTACCCCACCTTACCCTAATGATGTAAGCAAACTATTATTTTCTCATCAATGGAGGTTTTTTTAATTGTTGTGTTATTTTAAATACCTCATAATAAATCATTCTCTGCAAAGCCTGTAGGTTAAACGCTACATTAAGTAACGGTTTTTTTCGAATTTGATTGACACAATTGATAAGGATAGTTCGTACCTATAATTTCTTTTCAAGAAAACTGAAAAATGCTCTCTCTCTCTTTCCAGGAAAATTTCCACTGTTATAAAACCATATGAACATGATAAAAAATTACTTTAGTAAACTGGCTTTTCCTGCTGCCATCAAAATCATTCTAAAAGTTTCTCAAATAGCTTATTACAAGCTTTGAAAGGCGCTATAGAGAAACTACTATTTCATAAATAAGCACAGCTCCCAGACCTCAAGACAATATATTCTAAACAAATAATAAAAAAGCTTCTACTGAATTATGTTGAATAAAATAATCCTGGTCAATTATGAGAAGATTTTGCAGGTGCATTTACGCATGAGACTCAAATTTCACGCTGAAGATTTCACGCTGAAATTTCATGGACTCATGCTGCAAGAAAGAAAACAAGAATACAACTCTTTAATGTTAGAGCTGCGTTCCGGCCAATTTTGATCGCAAGTTCCGAATTTCTTTGGAATCGGAGTTTTGAGAAAAACTTCTTGAGAAAATGAAAATTAGTGAAAAAAAAACAACACTTAAAACGAAATTCTTATTTGTAAATTTATTTTAATGTCTTTTTTAAAACTTAAAATTTTTTATCTGTAAAGTTCGTCGTTTTATATATTAAATAGAAAAAATCCGATTTCGACGGAATTCGGAATTTGCGATCACTCAGCCGGAACGCAAACCCCTCGTATCAGTCGTTTTCATTCTGAACTCCGGGAAAGATCGTGAGCAAAAAGAAAATTTAAAACATGTTTGACAGTTTAATTCAAGAGACTCAAATTTGCAATGGAAAAAGAACTGATGCTGCCCATTCCAAAAGTCAATCCCTTTCTAAAATGATTTGGCCGAGCTTTTCATAGAACCAACGAGACCCAGCTGGCTGAAAGCAATACAAATTTATCTCAAAGTAGTCAAAGACTGAAGTTAAAGATTAACACAGCTGAAAAAGATTTCTTAGAATCCCTCCGAATCCTTTTTTTTTCCAAAGTTACAAATTATTAAGAACCTAAAGACTTTCTGATCTCGCGATCAACTGAAAGTGATTTGGTAAAAAAATTTTGATGAAGTAATTAACCAGCATGTAACCAGCTTTTGTAATTTTTAAGTAAAGTTCTCATTTTGATTTTTTTTTACTATCGCTTAAATATTTTTGTAAACCTAATACAGAAACTAATCTCGTTTATAAATTAATGTTGAAAAAAAACAACCAACAATTAACGTAATTTTCATTCTTAAAAGTGTTTTTTATCCTATTTTATAAACTTTTTTTAATATCTTTTTGAACTTTAGTACCAAGATCTTAATAATTTTGAACAATTATTTATTTTCTATTTTACTATATATTGTATATTTCATTTTATTTTTTTATTACAGAAGAAATCGAATGGAAATCTATTGTGATAATACCAACCCTTGTGACGCCACTGTTAATAGCCATTTTCTTGACATTTTCCTCTGATTTTGTAAAAAAAAAGGTGATTTAAAAATTTTGTTTTAAAAATTTAAATATTAGTTTTTTATTACAGGCCTCTTTGTGAGAACGTTTTGTCGTTTAGATGGATCGTGAAAACGCAAATTTTAAAAAGAACGCAGTTTGTTTTTAATTTTTAAAATTAACTGTTTTCGTATAAAACAGAAAATAAAACTTCAATATTCAGAAACGTGCGTTTTTAAGACGAAAAGTTTCTTATCAAGTTCTGTTAAAAATTCTTTTTGTTATATTAGACCGGACTAATAGTATTTATATTATTTGTCTATTGTGCCATAAACAAGCTATATATTTAGTAAAAAGATTTAAAAAAAAATAATAATAATAATTTAAAATTTGTTAAACTCCAAATTGAGTTTTACTTATAAGCATTTACTTTTAGTTAAGCTACCTTATGTATTAAGAGTAATATGTTTTTTTTAAAACTGCACAACGAAATGCTCCTACTATAATTTAAGTTTTTTCGTTAAGAACGATTTGTTAAGCTGCATAAATATACATCACTCTCTGTACATACCTATTGGAAAAATTTAATTCGTATTCGTACGTCAAAGGACTGATGAGTTCATCAAAGGTATTTACATAAAAATTTTTTTTTTTAATTTAAAAATACACATCATGCTTATACCATTTTGTTATAAATTTACTAATAGTTTTACCCAATTACTTTTCTGCTGAAGATTGGTAATGCTTATTAATTTCTTATATATTATCTCTATTTATATACGTCCTGTTGATTTCCATTTAAAAATTTATACTGATAAAAATTGAACAAAACTTAAGTTTAATTATATCTGAAGGTTGAAACAAGAGAGGATGAAGAGCAAGGGTTAAAGTTGAATGAAACAATAGATCTTCTTCTTGCTGCTGGTTACTTCCGTGCTCGAATCAAAGGGTTATCACCATTTGATAAGGTTCAGTTTACTTTACCAATTAATGAAGAATCTGTTGCTGTTGTTGTTGTTGTTTTTTGTTTTTTTTTTGAAAAGTTTTATATATTTTACTTACAAGTACTCAAATGTTATGATAAAAATTAACTTTTTGAAACAGGTGGTAGGTGGCATGACTTGGTGCATTTCTTCATGTGACTTTGATGTTGATGTTGACTTGTTGTTTCAAGAAAACTCTACTATTGGTCAAAAAATGTAAGTAATTTAATTGTGACAATTTTGTTTTTGGAACCTTTGAGATGTTCACAAATTTGTCTTCTTCATTTATTGATGTTTCATAGTCAAGCGAATATCACTCCATATTTATTTACTCTTAGCTATCTCTGTCAATATAAAATTTTATGGAAAAAAAAATAACATTAGGGATTTTTAAAGTTATATTTTAATTAAATTTGTTTTTTCAGAAAAATATTTAAATGAAAAATAAGTTAGTAAAAGAAGTTTAAAAAATTAGCATGTAACCATGAAAATTAATGAATAAGAAACTTTTTAAAGAAACACTTTCTGTTAAAGGAAGTTATAAAGAAATAATTGATACAAAAAATGTCAGTCCATCCACAAATTCAAATTAAAGTGGCAATAATAATGAGGAGCGTTTTTTAAAAAAAGAGATCATTATGTCCCAAAATGTAAGCCATAAGCCTTCAGACACTCAATGTATTACTAAATATAAGAGTAGGATACTATGCAAGATGGCATGTGTTGGTATGTATGTGACCTGTAAACAGCCACCATAGATTCTAGAGAGCAGACCAAGAAAATGACAAATTCTAGAGGACAGACCATGCAAGCTGTTCATTCCCTTCTAGGAGACGGAAAAGATGAAACAATAAAAATGAAATAGTGACTAATAAAGGTGTTTAAACATTATCCCCTTCGAACTTGTCTTCCTGTGGTTATGCAAATCAGATAGTGTAATTGAACAACATTTGAAATTGTTTGTGAGAGGAAGTTACTTACAATCTTCTTAATGAAAATTATGAATTATTGTTGTTTTCTTATTAAACACTTTATGATAAAAATTAAATAAATCATTTATTTGATTTCTATCATAAAGTGTTAGATAAATAAGAAAATACTAGGTTCAAAAAGTCTTAAAATCAATTGATGACATGTCACATTGACAAGTCACACTGGTTATAGCCCTGATCTAAACCAATGTGACAGGTAGGCGTTTAAAGACTTAAAAAAGTTTGTTAATTTTTCTGATCAATGCAGTCACAAACTGCTAGTGCTTAAAAAATCTTGTTTTCCAATTTTTAAATGTGAAACTGCAATCTGCTAGGCAGCACTATGAGTAAACACATTTGGTATGTTCAAAGTTGTCTTAGTTATTTACTTTCCTTTTACAGTGATTGCTTCTGTTTTATTACATCTGTAATAGTACTTGTTCCATTTTCTCTCTGAGTAAATATACTAAATTGATGAAAAAACCACCTACAGGGATACACAATCCTAGCTGACTAATTGAAACAGGCCTACTGTGTACATATGTTAATAACAAGCAGTGTTTCAAAATGTTCGAAGAAAGCTTTGATTTTTAAAAATTTTATTGTTTCAAGTTTTGGTTTTATAAACATCACTTTTGGTTTTTCATTCCTTAAGACATTAATTATCAAACATGAAAAGTATTGAACTCAGTCAACACTTTAAAAACGTTAAAAAGTTAAAACTTGTTTATTGATTAAAGTAGGTATCTCAGAATTATTCCAGCATCAGAAGTATTTTTTCAGAATTATTGCAGCATCTCAGAAGTATTTTTTCAGAATCATTAAAGTATCTCATTTTTCAAAGTGTTAAAATTTTTTAATATCAAAAGGTCCAATAATTCTTAAAAAAAAAAAAATTAAAAATTAAAAATTTTATTCAAAGTTATGAGTGTTTCACATCATTTTGCAAATAATTTTGCTGACTAATGCTTTTTTTTTTTTAAAAAAAAAAAAAGATTATCCTAAATCACAGTTTAAAAGATCTCAATTTTGATATTTATACCTGATTTTTATCTCCCCTAAAAAAAAATATATACTTTTTTATTCATCATTAACAAAATATAAAATATGACGAATGTGAATTTTACAATTGTTTATTTTATTTTATTTTAATAATTGTTCGTTCTTTAACTGCTTTATATTATTTTTAAAAACTTAGAAAAAATAGGGCCCTCCCAAATTGAGTCTAGCCTAGGGCCCTCAATTGCTTACAGGCTACCAAATTGGCATGTATTTGTATATTTTGCTTAATAGTGCAAGCTACCTTTAGGCTATCATTTTCAAACTTATCTAAAAGTCTGTGAAGTGCAATCTCTTTGTTTGAAAAACTACAAAATAACAAAGTTTTTAACTCAAAAAAACATTTCTAATCATTTACAGAGTCTTTATTCTGTCTGGCTAAAAATTTATTTGTTTTTGTTTTAATTCTTCTATTACTTTATTGGTTGCTGATGCCTAAAAACATTGTTTAGTGCTCTGACAGAAAAAATTGTGGCTGTTTTACCGAAGATGAAATGCCCACATCGAATTGAACCACATCAAATTCAAGGACTCGATTTTATACACATATTTCCTGTAGTGCAGGTAGACAACTCTCATGTTTATCTTACTCATTTTCATGTGCAGATATTAAAAGTTTTTTCTAAATAAAATTCTAAGGTCTGAAAGATTGCTCCTTGTTTCAATGTTTAGAAGATTTTTTTAAGTTGAATGAAATTATTGTTTTAAAGTGACTCATGGTTTTGAAAATATGTAGAGATTTTTTCTAATTTGCAAACAACTATGTTAAGGGTAAAAATTTTTCAAAAAACACAAAAAAACACAAATCTGCATCCTACATCACCAAACTTTCTGAAGTTTGGCACAAATGTTTAGACACATAACTTAGGAAAGACTGTAAATTTTTTTTATAAAATTTTTATCCGTTTAGGATTTACAGCAACTTGAAAATTAAAATCCGTTTAGGATTTACAGCAACTGAAAAATGAGGGGGGAAAAGTGCCGGAAATGTGTCCTTTTACTATTACCCTTATAAGGTGCTTGTAGTAATTTTGCATAGCTAAAATTTGGTACCAAAGGAGTTTGAATCCTGTTTAATCTGAAAATTATAGATTTGTATCTCTCAAAACAACAAAAT
>QPEY01000064.1:1044740-1056427 GCA_014706445.1 Hydra viridissima
ATGTATGTATGTATGTATGTATGTATGTATGTATGTATGTATGTATGTATGTATGTATGTATGTATGTATGTATGTATGTATGTATGTATGTATGTATGTATGTATGTATGTATGTATGTATGTATGTATGTATGTATGTATGTATGTATGTATGTATGTATGTATGTATATGTATGTATGTATGTATCGTTGTTCGTTGTAACTTTCCATTTTAAATTACCAAGTTTTCTCTGCACAATTCTGAAAGTAAAAAAAAAAAATAAAAAATTTAACTAAATCAATTAATCATTAGTTAAATTCTTTTACACCACCCTGTTGTATAGGAAACAACAACAGCAGCTTGGTGGATCTTGCTTGCAGTCTAGGATAGCAACAACTTTTGAATGCCGATGAAAGAAAGTCATTACGTGCAATGGCCAACATTTGTAAACAAGTAAACCGAGTGCCCAGTTAAAATTTGTTTTGTGCAGTAAAATGGCATTATAATTTTACTAAGCAGTAAAACTTTAACGTTTTTACTTTTACTGTGCTCGTTTTTATATTGCTATTATTAAGTAATTAGAAATATTAAAATTGGTGGATGAATAAACCATTTTTGGCGAATCCCTGGTGTTGAATCTACATGGTGAGTTATACCCAATTTTGGATTAAAAAGCTTAGAACATCATGACATCATTTTCTTTAGTGACTGTAGTTAGAAAACATCATTTAAAGCCCAAAAAATTACCCATTTAATAAACGAGTGGAAACCAACAACAACATGTTTTGGCTCATCACATAAGTTACTCGCTTTAAAAGTTTTAGTGACAGAGCGACATTAAAATGATTCTTATATAAAAGAAAAATGTGTATGTTATATTTGTTCGTATATGCTAGTTGTCGAGTTTATTCGATGGTTGATTGACCTTACAGTTGTATGAATTTTAATAAAATTTGAAGTGTTAAAGAACTCGGCATCTGTAGCCCGCATACTATATGTCGCCATACCACTTTTGGTTAAGGTACCTTTTATTTAATATTTAAATAAGAGATTGGAACAAGAATTTTGATACCACATGCTTCATAACCAGATTGCGAACACATGTATGTGAACATTCAGAACCTGTTATATGTAGATCAAAAAGGATTCCATCTAAAACTGTTGTCCAACATTTCCATTTAAGACTTTTTTTTTCTTAACTGTTTAATTCTCAACAAGTTCATTGCTCTTACAGTCTAAAAACTTTATATGTATTTTGCACAAAACTTTCTTTTTTTTTCCTTTTTAATCTTTATACCTGTAGAAATGGTTGTGTGATACTCAAAAAATAAATAATTTAACATTTTAAAAATGATTTGATTTTTTTGGGTGTGGAGCGCAAAAGTTTAAACTAATCTCAGGCGCTTGCTAGGGCTCTGATGACAAAACATGAGTTGATCTAATAACACAACCACCTACAACCACCCACAACCACCTACAGCCACCCACAACTACCCACAACCACCTACAACCACCCACAACCACCCACAAATTATCTTTAAAATGTTAAAACTAGCTTTGAGTTCTTTCAGACCAAAGTTCAATTCTAAACCTATGTTTTTTTTGTTTTTTTTGTTTTTTTGAAGTTCATTTATATCTAAATTATTTAAAAAATAAAAATTAAAAATTATAAGCAATAGCATATTTTACAAGTATATTCATATAAAGCTCAGATTGCGGAACTCTTTTATAAATCATTACGAATATAGTGACTCTTACGAGTGATTACAAAATATATTGAGCTTTTTTAAATTCATTTAAGTTCAAATGTATTAAAATTACTTCAAAAAATCATGCAATCAGGTGTATTAAAGTTGGTGGATGGAGGGAGGGGGGAGATAAGAATTTAGTGTTAGGGGGCATTTACTGTAGGATTTTGCATTTTTTAAATATGAAAAAAAAAACAAAAAAAAAACTACAATACTAAATTTTTAGAAAATAAAATTTTTATAAAAAATGCTGTAGAGGTTAAGTTTTCACCAGCCTTTATTAACCAACTTAATCTTGAATTTCTATATTTTCTTTTAAAAAAGTTAAGTTTGCTGATTTACAATGCCGTCCGGCATTGTAAATCAGCAAGTTTAACTTTTTATTTACGACATTGACCTGTGAGATTTTTTATATATTCCGAGAACCTCTTAATCTATTTCGATATTTTTTTTGTTTAAAAGCAAATTTATCTTCCTTTAATAAATGTAAAGATAGTTTTAACAAAATTGATTGTAAACGATTGAAAAGAAAATGCATTCGCAAGTACAAGTGAAAAAAATCATTTTGGGCAAGTGGCTTAAAAAGCATAATAAAGTAATAAATTAATCACAATCAAATAATTGCAATTAAATTGAAATTCAAATTCAAATTTTTAAAAATCCAAAAGCATCAAAAGGACAACGCAAAAACCCAAAAAGTTTTCATAGAAACTATTTTTTCGTAAGATAAAAATAAATTTCTACAATTTCTTAAGATTTTACGTTCAATTCGTGCCATTATGGCCATTATTCGTGCCATATATATTCGTACATTATGTATTAAAAAAAAACAATGTTGGACCGAAATTTAATATTAAAAAAAAACAAGTATTTCCTTTAGGGCCGAATTTAAAAAGGGTTCTCAAAATAGAAAAGCAATAATCATATTCAAAAGCTCCCGCACATGGCGCCTTGCATCGATAAACACTTCATGTGATAGGTTTTATAAAAACTCTAAATCACCAATTTTATTTCTTTATTTTAAAAACTTCTTTAAACTTGTACTATGATACGTTTACATGGGATATATTTACATATATACCACTGTAGACTATAGTCAAATTTTGGTTAGTGGGTTGCTCCAATCAAACTTTTAGTATCATCTACAATAAATTATGAGCAGTAGTAGCAGTCTAATTTAAAGAATTACCCATTTATATGATTAGCTACTGACAAATTAAAGTCTGTCTTTCTTAAAATTAGCAGTCTAATTTTAAGAATGACAGACTTTAATTTGTCAGTAGCTAATCATATAAATGAAAATAGATTAATATATATATATATATATATATATATATATATATATATATATATATATATATATATATATATATATATATATATATATATTAAAAAAAAAAGCTCATTTTCATAATAATACCTTGCTCGCTCTATCTAAAAAATGCTATGTTTTTTTATACATCACAAAGTTTTTGGAATTTTAACTTCCATTATGACATGAATTTAAATTGCACTTGTGTTCTCATGATCTGATGATGTATTTATTTTTTTTCTTTTCAAAAAGGGATTGCTATTTAAGTTTAATTTTTTTCTGCTCAAGTTACCATAATTATATACAAAGAATGGATGCAGATTTGTATGATGAATTTGGTAATTATATTGGCCCAGAACTACCAAGTGATGATGAAAGTGATGAGGCATCTGATCAAGATAATGAAGATGAAGATCAAGATGATGCAAGTTTCATAATTAATTTTTATCAAAAGCATTCTTCTTAAACAATAGTAATATGCAATTTAAATTGTAGTAATATAGAATGATTACTCGATTCTTTTTACATTAAACCAAATTCTAATTTAATATCTAAAGGTGTACACTTAGTTAAAACATATTTTTTAGTTAAAATATTGCAAAATGTTTGTCATTTTATTGTCAATTAACACAATTCTGTGCTTGCATTTTTTTGAGAAAAAATTATTTTTTATACATTTAACTACTATTCTTGTATTAATGAAATTTACTTTTCAGGAAAATGAAGAAGCTGTAGAGAAAGATGTTGATGCTATTGAAATGTCAAATGCAGTTGTTTTGCATGAGGTAGTTTTTATTTATCAGTATCTAAATGTAGTTATAGTTTACATGTTTCCATTTTTAATTCTAGCTTTTACATTGAAATAATTAACACTATTTATGTTACATTTTTTATGTTTTAAAAATTTATGAGATATGTTTAGAACTTTATAATATTATGATGAATTATCAAAAATATTATGATTGTTTATTGTGATAGAACATGTATATTTATTCTGTTGCATGATTTTTGTAGGATAAAAAGTATTACCCTACAGCCTCTGAGGTTTATGGACCTGATGTTGAGGTATTGTCAAATTGATACACACTATTTGGTGAAATTAAAGATCAAAGATTTATATTATCTTACTGTTAAATCTTGATTCGTTGAATATTAATTCAATTAAAGAATTGAATTTACAATTTTTTTCTAATTTATTTTATGAATGTATATTTATTGATTGCTTTTATTTTTGTAATGATATTTTTTATCATCTGTGTTTGGAACAATTAGAGTCTTCACATTTACATCTTTTCCCATTTGTTTTTTTAACTTTACTTCTTTCCATTTTATCATTTACTTACGTAACATGTTGATGAATCATTGTGTGTACGTCTGATAATATTGAAAATATTATTTAATCTAACATGTAGTTATCTTTTTATGTAGACAATTGTACAAGAAGAAGATGAACAACTTCTGACTGGTAAAAAAAACTTTTGTGCTCTTGGAAATATTTTTAGTTGTTCTGTATTCTGTATTGAAGTATATTCCTTTTTTTTTATAAATTTATTTAAAAAAAATTATAAAGCATTTATAAAAACACCTGTAAATATTTTTGTAGAACCGATCATCAAACCTTCTGCAAGGAAAAAGTTTGCTTTGGTTGAACAAGAACTCCCTGCTACAACATATGACATGGAGTTTTTAGCAGATCAAATGGACAATCCTGAGCTCATACGAAATGTTGCATTGATAGGAAACTTGCATTCTGGAAAGAGTAATTTTGTTGATGCTTTATTTGAGCAAACACATCCTGAATTGAACAAAAAAGTTAATGATGGCGGCGGAGATATGAACTATACTGACACATTGTTTACAGAAAGAGAAAGAGGTGTTAGTATCAAAAGTACTCCTGTAACTTTAGTCTTGCCTGATTCTAAAGGAAAGTCTTATCTTCTCAATATTTTTGACACTCCTGGTGAGCATTTTTTTACTTTTTTGTTTCAACTTTAAACACTTTTGTGTTTAAAGCTTTTCATGACAGTCTGTTAATGCTGTTATAAGTTTTTTTAGATTTTTAAATATTGGAAACCAATTATTGAAAAATACAAATAAATTAATCTTAAGTTGTTTCTCTTGTTAAAATTTGAGCTTAAAGAAAAATTGAGATTATATTTATTATTTAGCTCCAATATTGGTACAGCCCTTTAAATGAATTTTTTCATACTTTAAAGAATGTGTTTTATATGAAAGTTTGGTTATGATTTTTTTTTTTTTGTGATTAACAATATTCCCAAATAAAATGCTTTTAATCTTACCTGAAAAACAAAAATAAGTAAAGTTTATGAATTACTTGACTGTTTTGCCTTAAACCATTTAAATGGTAAATGTTTTTCTTCAATATTCTTCTTGAAGTTATATCAGTAACTTGAATTTTTTTATCTTTCGCTTGGTATGATATCAAACTGAAATTTTTTATTCTATTGTAAGGCCATGTAATTTTTTTTTACTGTAAGGCCATGTAAATTTCTCTGACGAAGTTACTGCTGCATTAAGATTATCAGACGGTGTTGTTGTTTTCATCGATGCTGCTGATGGAGTAAGAGTTTTATATGTGACACAACCACTTTTTTCTTTTTTTTAATAGAAATGTTTTTTAAATAAGTTCCCAATCCTCGACTGCTGTAACAAGTTTTTAAATTCTAAAACGTTTGTTAAACACTTTTGTTTTTAAATTTTAAAATTCTTTGTACACTTAATAATGACTGAAAATGATGTTAGGTGATGATGAATGTAGAACGACTTCTTAAACACGCTGTTCAAGAGAAGTTAGCCATTAGCATATGCATAAACAAGGTTATAAAGAAAAATTGTTTCTTTCTCTAATTATTTTTTATTGCTAAATTTATGTATATTTTTTCTAAATTATTTGTATCTAATAGATTGACAGACTTATATTAGAGTTAAAGTTGCCTCCTACAGATGCTTATTATAAACTCAAACATATAATTGATGAAGTGAATTCACTCCTAAGGTAAATATATCATGGTCTTTATAAAATCTTTTATATGACTATTTGTTTCAGTATGTAATGCAAGAGTTAGTGCAATTTTTTAAAAAAATTGTATTTTTACCTAATTTTTCTGGGCAAGAAAATAAATATCAATTTTCTTTGTTATGCTCAATGAGAAAAGTAATTAATTTTTAATTTAGTGTATATACTGAAGGAGAAGATGATATTATTGTATCACCATTACTTGGTAATGTCTGCTTTGCAAGTGCTCATTATCGCTTTTGTTTCACACTCGCATCATTTGCAAAGTTATATTGCGATACTTTTGGTGAGTCTATTTTTATTGCTCTTTCTTCTATAAACTCAATATTAAAAGTTATCATTAAATTTTTTTTACTTATAAAAAGTAAAATTGTGAAACTAACAAAAAGTTTAAAAACAACAACACCATTATTTTTCTCTTATAAATAATTTCTATATTACAAATGAGATTTTTTAACCCATTCATTTATAAAGGAAAAAAATTGAATTACTCATTACAAACTCTGTATTTTAATGGTTCTTTTTTAAGGTGGTGGTGTGAACTATGTTGAGTTTGCAAAGCGTCTTTGGGGTGATGTTTATTTCAATGAGAAAACTCGAAAGTTTACTAAAAAAGCACCTCTAACAACTGCTCCGCGGACTTTTGTAGAGTTTATACTGGAGCCAATGTACAAACTATTTGCACAAGTTGTTGGAGATGTTGATTCAACTTTACCACAAGTCCTTGATGAATTAGGTAATTATGGAACGTTATAGATATATATAGTTTGTAGATAATATTTTAATGGTTTTTAAATAGAACTGGATTTCAACTGTGCTTTTCACTATTTAGGAATTTATCTGTCAAAGAGTGAGTTGAATATGAATATTCGCCCTCTTTTACGATTGGTCTGTAAAAAGTTTTTTGGGGAGTTTACAGGTTTGTAATATATTATCTCTATATTTTCTTTTCAAAAAAGATTCTCAACTGAAATAATTGTAAGTTAATAAAATCAAGGTTTTGTTTTACACCCATAATAATAAAAACAAGTTATAAAACTAAATTAATAACATTAAAAATATTCTATCAAGAAATTATGTAATTACTTGACAAAAGTTTAAAGTTCTTTTAGGTTTTTAAGTTTGATTGATTAAAAAAAGGCAGTTGAAACTCATTAAATATATGAAGCCAATCAATCAATTCCAAATAAAAATTCCAATTAAAAAGTTTCTTATGAGGGTAAAAAGTTTTTTTTTTTCTGAAAATTTTTTATTGAATTTCTTTATTTAATGTGTTAGAAATTTTTTTACAAAAAATGCTGAATGACCTTTAAATGGCTATCAATTTCTTTTAAAACAATTACAAATCAAATACATGCTCTTTAAGTATTTCCATGATATTATACTATTACTATTTCTTCTATCAAATAAAACTCTTTTTGCAGATTTAGTTTCATCTATACTTACTGGTTATTGAAATTATGAATATATATGGTTTATTAATATTATAATATTTGGTTTAGGCTTTGTTGACATGTGCGTTAAGCATATACCTTCTCCTCTCATATCAGCTTTTAACAAGGTAAACCTAAAATATTTCTGTATGTTTTTGTTTTCGTTTTTTTTCTTTTCTTGTTGGTATCTTGGCTGTCAACAGCTATTTATGTTTAAAGAATATGCAATATAGTCATTTTTTAAAGTAGTGCCCTGTAAATAAACTGATTATATTTTTGATAGAATTTGTTAAAAAGTTTCAAAAGCTGAATTTCAAAGCTTTTAAAAAATTTAAAATCGGATAATTTCTCTGAATTTTAATGTCTTTTTCCCAACCTCTCTGATCTTTATTTATACCTAACTACTAAAGAGTTATATTTTGTATATATTCAAAATAAAAAATTGCCTTTTTTTTTTTGTCTAAAATAAAATCAATCATTAAAATTGAAATTAAAATTTGGTTGTCCTGGTCGCACTTTCTAGCTTTTGATATAGCATTTAAAAATTTACTCTTTCAGGTAAAGTTTTTATACACCGGCCCTTTTGATTCAGAGATAGCTGAAAGTATGATTGACTGTGACTCAGAGGGTCCTTTAATGATCCACACAACAAAACTGTTTCCTTCTGAAGATGGCACACAGTTTTATGCATTTGGTAGGATCTTTAGTGGGACACTTCATGCAGGGCAGCATGTTCGTGTGCTTGGAGAAGGTTACACCATGGAAGATGAGGAAGATTCACGTGTTAGTGTTGTAGGACGTCTCTGGATTAGTGAAGCTAGGTATAAAGTTGAAGTGAATCGAGTTCCTGCTGGCAACTGGGTTTTAATTGAAGGTGTAGATGAACCAATTGTAAAAACATCCACAATCACCCAGGTTAATGATGTTGAAGAGGTATGAATAATTTTTTTAAATCATAAATTGATCTCACCTCACTTTTGTTTACATTCCAAAAAAAAATAAAAAAAAAAAAGATTATTAAATTTGCTAAAGATAAATATTTTAAAGGTAATTCATATTTATAGGTTTATATTTTCCGTCCGTTAAAATTCAACACAAACTCTGTTATAAAAATTGCTGTTGAACCTGTAAACCCTTCAGAACTTCCAAAAATGTTAGATGGTCTTCGAAAAGTTAACAAAAGTTATCCTCTCGTTACAACAAAAGTGGAGGATTCTGGAGAACACATTTTGTTGGGTACAGGGGAACTATATTTAGATTGTGTTTTGCATGACCTACGAAAGATGTATTCTGAAATAGGTAAGAACAAAATAAAAAAATTAATTTTTTTTTTAAATAGTTTGTTTAATTTTATCTAGTAATGACCTAAATTTTTCCACAATTAATAGAAATAAAAGTTGCTGACCCTGTTGTGACCTTTTGTGAAACAGTTGTTGAAACTTCTTCACTTAAATGTTTTGCAGAGTCACCCAACAAGAAGTATGTTTTTTGTTCTTGCAAGTTTTTTCTGACAGGCTAAAAAATTCCTAACATATTAAGCAGAGTGAATTGTTAGGAAAATTTGATAAAAGCATTTTTTGTTTGCAATTTTTTGATAATGCAATTATAAATATAGATCATAAACAATTGTAAAACAAAAACAAAAAGTTTGTGTGTTTCAATCGTTATTAAAATTTATAGTTGTACTTATTATTGTTTATAATAAATGATTTTTTTAAGAATTGTATTGGTAAAATACATGCTGCAACTTTTGAAATTTTTTTAAAAAAATTTTAAATGGCCACCATGATGAACATAATGCAAAAATAAGATAACAATCTTTTAATTTTCTTAAAAAAGAATAACCCATTTTGACTGTTTATTTACATTTGTTTCCCAAGTTTTCAAATTTAACAAAAGTTAAACAAAATATGCATGTAAATTTGAAAATTGTTACAAAACGATTGTTTTGAAAGTACCAAATCTTTTACAAAATTTGCATTCATACACTGTTAAGAACCTTTTTTTTAAAAAAAACTTTGGTAATAATCTGACATCTTTAGATATAGGTTGAAATACAACTAAAACTAAAATCTAGAAACTCAAAAAATAATAGATCAAAACTAAAGTGAATCAAAATTTAAACCAAAATCATGTTGTCTCTATGAATTTACTGTTTGTATTAGAAATGTTACTATCTGTGTTAGAAATATTTTGATCCCAAAAGTTTTAAAACTAGGTTTAATAAATGTTAATAAAAAAAACTTTTCATTAACATTGCAATAAAGTTATGGTGAAATCCGGCAGTCTTTTTTGGTGCTGCCTTCTAAAAACTAGAATTTTTTTTTGTTAAATTTTTCATTAAATTTTTAACATTTTTCTTGATTTAATGTTAATTTACTGGAATATCAAAAGTCAATTATCAAATAAATAGTTCACTGTTGCATAAAATTTATATACATAAAAACAAGCCTACAGATAGGATAATTTAAGAAACTTATTAAAACATAATTTTTTGAAAGGTCATAATGCAAAATGGAAATATTTTCACTTAATTTTTATATAGCCAAAAAAGTTTTAAGAGCAAGGCATTGAAGACAGAAAAGGTTTTATTTTCATGAGGGGAAGTTTCTAAAATAAGTAGCTAAAAAAAGTTCTAAAACAAATACCATGATGTAGTTAGAGTTTTAATGGGAAATACATCTAGTGTCCTTTTTCAAATATATTTGCCTCTTATGCAATATACTACTCATGTAATACAGTTTAATGTTATTGTGTTCACTTTTCCAGAAACAAACTTACTATGATAGCAGAACCTCTAGAAAAAGGACTGGCAGAAGATATTGAAGCTGGAAAAGTCCAGATATCCTGGGATAAGTAAGTCAATTTAATACAAAATTTTAATGTGGTAAAAGATTTTGATGTTATTTTTGGAGGTTTTAATTTAAAAAATGATGTTTTATTTTATTTAGAAAACGTCTTGGAGAATTCTTTCAAACAAAGTATGACTGGGATTTGCTAGCAGCACGATCTATTTGGGCATTTGGTCCGGATTCATTTGGTCCTAATATACTGGTTGATGATACTTTACCAAGTGAAGTATGTAGCGATCAATTAGTAAAGGGTCTGATTGGGATAAATTTTGATTTAAGAAACTTTAATCAAGCTATATTTTAGCAATATTAATATTGTACAAAGCATACTATATAATATATTTACATATTTTATTTTGATAGTTTAAACTTTTCAAATTTTAACATTCATATTGGCTTCAGTCAATATAAAAAATTGTGGTGTCGAAGATTTAAATCTATTTTAAGTTTTTTTTAGAAAAAAAATATTTAGATGAACACCATACATTTTAATTTTAGGTTGATAAAGCCTCACTAAATTCTTGTAAAGATTTTATAGTTCAAGGGTTTCAATGGGGTACTAGAGAAGGTCCTTTGTGTGATGAACGTAAGTAAACTTTACATTTTGTAAAATTTTTTAAGGAAAGAAATTTGATATGTAATATGAAAATACAATCTTAAATTATTGCTGGCAAGATTATTAGCGCTTTCAAAATAACCTATTTTTATACACACATACACACACAAGCTCACATATATACAGATACACATATACTAACACACTCACATACACACATATATACATATGGATTCAAAAAAAAGTTGTTTCAAGCAGCTGAATATTAAAACAATTCAATTTAGTGAAAAAAAACTTGATACATGATTCAAATTGATATATTGATATATTATATATGACATATTAAATTGTTCATGTTTTAATTTCTCTTTTTATGGTTTTGAAAAGAAACAAATTCTAAGAAATGTTTTAAGCTTTGTTTAAAGTTTTTGGGAGATTTTTTTAATGCCATGTGATTTATCTTCAAACGACTTCAAAAAAAATCTTGTTCTATAGGTTTGCATTGATTACTAATTGACTATTTAGATTTAATATTATCTTCTCTTTATGAGTTCCATTATTGAGAAATTAATTTTATTAAAATATAATTTATACAATTTAAAAACAGTTTCATTCAAAAACTGTTGTTAAAATATCCAAAAAAAAAATTTTTATTATTTCTCTGCTTTTAAAGTTCTTATACAATTCATAAAAATTAAGTTTGAAACTAAAAATCATTATTCCTTCATTTAGGCAATTCCTTTTTTTTTTTTTTTTTTGTTTCATTTG
>QPEY01000064.1:1063282-1113212 GCA_014706445.1 Hydra viridissima
AAGAAAAAAAAAAAAAACCATCTGCCGCACAAATAATAGTGTGTGGAAAACAGGTGAAATATTGAAGTATTTGGAAGTGTTGAGAGAAATATAAAAAATTATATCACTAGTTAAGCGAGTAAGAATTAATTTTTGACACCGAAAAAAAATTTACAATCGACAAATTTCCTCTTCGATACATTTTATATCATGATCTCCTGACTTCTATTGGTGTGGAATCATTTTATATCATGATCTCCTAACTTCTATTGGTGTGGAATCATTTTTTTTTTAAACTCATCTCAAACTGAGATGTCGTTATCGGTTTTGATTAAAAGCGCAACTCATTTACGAGGAAGGTATGATCGGATCGCTAGAATTACATTTCGAGGTAAGGAATAAAGTATGTTTCTCCTAATTTTATAGATGCTTGTCTTGTTTACCACGGTGTTACAAAATAAGGTGAGCAATTCTTTCAAGTAAAAGATTGCCTTTTACTTGTAAAATAATAACCTAATTGAATTGTGAAATAAGGTTACACGCTGTAGTTAACTGGAAGAGAAGGAAATTTAGTGCAAAATTCTCTTTTTAAAAATTATGTTATATAAAGCGAACAGCTTGTGGCAAAGATTACTTTTGCTGTTGAAATTATGGTTACATAGTTATAAAATGCCAATATTCGCACATATGGCCCCAAATATGGAGATAGACTTTTTATAAAAAAAAAGCTAATCACCATGATAAGTAAGGTTGGTAACAGGAAAGCATGATTAATTTTTCAATAAATTTATTTGGTTTCAACTTGATCAGATTCAACTGAACCATTCTTTAATATAATTTCTTTATAGTTGAAAATCTCTTGTAATGTAAAATCAAACAGCTTTAGAAGTTCTTTGGGCTACCATTTTTTTCTTTTACTAAAAATTTTCAAATTTTAAATGGAATTCTACAAATGTTCTGCTTACCTTTTTCACGTGCTTTTTATTTTTTTTCCACTAGATTTTCACACCACTTTCTCTGAGAATTGCAATAATTGGCCGAACTTTAATCAGATGATGAAATTTTTTAGCTAGTTAATCTCTTCCTGCTTTGAGAAATTTATCACCTTTGGTCTTAATAGATTCTGTTCTTTAACTCAAGATTAAATCTTCCGCCAAATAGAAGGATTAGATAAGAAAGCAGAACCTCATTATTCTATTTTTAAGAGCAAAAAAAAAATTATATTATGTCGAAGGATATGCCAACTATTTTCATTTTTACACACGAAACTACTTGCTCATCAATATTCATTTTTTTCTCTTTGATATTCCAAGAACAACAGTAGCTTCAATTCTAATCCATAAATACCTCCCGATGAACCTAATTAAATAGATTTATTCCATATTTCATTAACTTTTTTTTACCTCTTCTAATTTCCGATTCTCACGTCATTCTCAGAGTTGGATTCTTTTTACACACCCAACATTGTAATCTTGTAAACAAATACGGCATGCTTCCGTGAGAATGTGATTAACAATTCTAATCTCTGCACAAGCTTACATTAGAAGTTTCTAAAAAAATCAGATTATTAAAAAAAAAAAATCTCAATAAAGATTTATAAAACAATCAATTTTGAATAAAAAATTATAAATTACTCAATTTCGAATAAACTCTGGCTATGAATATCAACTTTAAAGTTTGTTTCATTTGTCATGGAAATTTTAACGTTCAAAAATATTTTTCCAAATATATTTTTCCAGTTTTGTTTTTCACAAACTAAATGACTATAGAATAAATTCTGTAAAAAAATTTATGTTTTCTTTCCAAACTGTTTTTGTTCTAAAATAGTTAGAATTACATGATGCATAAAGAGTATGCAAGAATCTTTAATGATGACATGCATATACCAAAAACATCTACATAGATCATAACAACTCTAAAAAAGCAATGTCCTTAATTTAATTATAGAATTTAATTCTGCAATAAGAGCAAAACATCTCTCAACACAATTATTTATGACATTCAGCTGGTTAACAGTTTCTAAGGTTGCTTTGTAGACTTTCCAAAGTTTCATGTTTTAGGATCAGAATCTAAGAGTTCAATCAGATTTCCTAAATGCTGAAAGAGCAAACAAGAATAGATCACAACAAAATTTTCAATTTGCCATTTTAGATAATTTTCAAGCAATTATTTGTATATGTTTTGGATAATCATTATGTCCAGGTTGTGAATTGCTCATTTAGATTCTTTTGACACCTCAGAATCAAAAAATGCCAAAAAGACAAGTTGTTCACTCATATACCACAGATAATCAGCAAATATTTTGCTTTGGAGGTGGTATAATTTTTCTGAATGCTTGACAAGATGTCTCAAGAGTTTAAGATTATGTAATGCAAAAAAAGCTAGTTAAGCAGTGAGAAAAGTCATAAATTTCAAATTGACTAAGCTACCTTGAAATATTACTTATTTTGATTGAAATCTCTCTATAAAGTCTTCCATACATGAATCAAGATATTAGTAAGTAGGAATATCAAAAATTACAAACTTCAAAATAAGACCACCCTAGTGCAGTCTTAACTTTAAATAATTGGAATAGGTCTAGGAAGCAAGTCATTTTGTATATGGGTGTGTGTGAATTATAGAATTGTTCATTTTAGGTTTTTTAATGCTCTAATGCCCTGTTATATATTTAAAAGATGGCCCTGTAGCATCAAATTTGTTTGTGCACTTAACTTAGCCCTTTTTTAACTGCAGCGTTTAAACAATGATTTCTTGGATTTGTCTTTGGAAATGTGGGATAGTACAGCTCCTACCAAGCTGTAGCCAATTTTTTTGAGATCTTGGCTTGCACTCTTAAATATTTTAAAAAGTATGTCTGTATTCAACTCTTAAAAAGTCATGGTTGTATAACTATAGATTATAGCATACATTTTTTCTAGATATAACTTATCAAACTCAAGTTTATGAAGATTGTTCAGATGCTGATTGGGATGAAGTAACTTTTTATTGTCACTATCTATTAGTATTATTTTGGTTCTTTTAAATATGGAGTTTTAATAATCAAATAAGTTTTCTGTTTTTCTTAGCAATTAATATTTTCTTCAGTTAACTTTTAAAGCAAAATATAAATGCTTCCTTTCTTATTTAGGAATTTGATTGGCCTCTTGACTATTCTTTGTCTCCGAGTGAATTTATTGAAATCAATGTGCTTAACCATAATAAAATATTCAGCAATAGGTAAATTCATCTGTGTGTGTGTGTGTGTGTGTGTTTATATATATATATATATATATATATATATATATATATATATATATATATATATATATATATATATATATATATATATATATATATATATATATATATATANGTATATATATATATATATATATATATATATATATATATATATATATATATATATATATATATATATATATATATATATATATATATATATATATATATATATATAATGATGGGCGTACAATTTAGTGTGTACAAGCAACACTTAATTGTACACTGGACTTTCAGTTTGTAAATTATCATGGATTATTGATATACCCAAGTATTCGTTTATCACATTTTAGTTTATAAAACTTAAAAGTTTGTAAAAGTTGACTGTAAATACATTTGATTTAAATTCTAATCCTTAGTCTTGATAACTCCTCAATCCTTAAGACAACAAAAAAATTTTCTTTTTCTTTTCATCAAATTGACTTTTGATTAAAATGTATAAACTTTATTTACAGTTTCAATCAATTTTCCATGGTGATGATTAAAATGAGTAAATGATAAATATCAAGAAACTACTTTCTTGTTGCACCTTATTTTTGTGCTATCTTTAACATTTTTATTGTAAACATGTGATAAACTTTATTTTGCAACTTTTGTGATTTAGAGTGGTGGGTGTATTTCGTATGGTATTACAAAGACTTATTAATGAGCAACACTTAGATATAACTGATAGTCTTTTAGATGGAAACAATACTGTTCTCAAGGTTATTGCTTTTTCATTTACCAACACATTTACAAAGTTTAAAATTAGCATACCTTGCAATCATTATTTTAGAGAGTAAAAGTTTGATTTACAAAAGAAGTTTATGCTTATTATATTTTTATTTTCTTACTTATTATATTTTTATGTTCAGGCGCAAATATCATTAGAACTAACCTATACTCCACCAGTAGGAAGTGCCAACGAATCAGTTTTTGGTTCTTCTCATACTAAAAGTGTGTATTGTGACAATATTGATGGAATAGATTCTTCTGTTAATTCTAAAAGAAAAGGATCCCAATTAAGTTTACCTACATTTGTGAAAGAAAATGGTGCCATAAATGATTCTATGCTGAGTTTGCCTGTCAATAACAGCAAAAGAAAAAAATTAAACAGGTGGCTTTTTTGAGATTTTAGTTGAAAATCTAAATAAAATTAAAACAATCAACAGAATATTTTTTTAACACAATAATGTAAAGTGATTCAAAAAAGAAAATATTTTTTTCAAATTTACATTAAGCATCAACGTTTTAACAGAGGTTAAATACCTATGTTTAATTCATAGTATCTACCTTTATTCACAACTATTGGAATACTCTTTTAATATTCTCTACTTTTACTACTCTACTTTATAGAACTAGATTTTTTTCTATTGTTTTAAAGCATGGTTTATTTACTGTCTGAAAACAATTTTTTTTTCAATCAAAAACATAAATAAAAAAATTTCAAAATTTTCAAAATATAACTTGTATATAGTTAGAGATTTCTTTTTAAATGTCTTTTTCATTTAAAGTATTGGTGTTACTTTTTTTTTTTTAGGTCCAAGTCAGAGGGTCCTGGTCAATTCATTTCAGCCAATACACAAAAGACATTGGATGGACTTGGGGTTGTGGTTGGGCCATTTGGCCAGATGCTTCAATCAAAAGAACCTGTGATGATACAAGAATCATTACTCAGCCTTAACACTACTCTTGGTTTAAAGGATGGGATGCTGTGAGTAATTTTATGTAATAAATGTATTGTTTAAAAAAAACTTTTGAAAAAAACATTCAGTCAAAAAGTCTGAATTTTTTTTTTGTTTTCTGAACTTTGTTATGTTTTCTGAAATTTTTTATATGTTTTCTTAATTTTTTTTTTTGTAGGCATCAACATCCAAAAGTTCGTCTGGAGACATATGAATCAGTTAAAGAAATTGACTACCAAGTCCAGTTACGTATTATAGAAGCTCGACAACTCTCTGGGATGCAACTAGATCCTGTTTGTACTATTACAATTGGTAATCAAAAAAAGCATACTGCTGTCAAAGAACAAACCAACACACCATTTTGGGATGAATTTTTTGTATTTGATTTTAAAATGCCAGCACAGGTTCTGTTTGATAAAATAATCAACTTCCAAGTTTTTTCTGGCCGAAATCTTGTCAGTCAAGGTCAACTCATTGGAAGTTTTAAGGTTATTATTTTTTGTTACCTTTTTTTTAAGCTTAAAAATATTTTTTGATATTTTTTTTGTCTACATGCATTGGCTATTCTACATCTTAAAAGCATTTTTATTTATTGATTAAATGTTAAAAGTATTAAGTTGCCATTTTTTATTTCTTAACAGTCTTTTCATTTTAATTATTCCTATAATGTTCACATTTATTAATCAAATCTGATTTTTTTTTACATATTTAAAATATGATTAGCTTGATATTGGCACTGTCTATTCACAACAAGACCACAGGTTTGTTCGTCAGTGGGCTGTTTTGACAGATCCTGAGGAAACTTTAGGTGCATCTGGTGCTGGTATTAAAGTAAGTTGATTTAGTAAAAAATGTAAACAAGTTGAGAATAAGTAAAAATATTAATCAGGTTTCTTTATCAAAATTTTAATTTATTCTCAAACTTTTTTTTATTGGCTTATGGTAGCCAATGAAAAAAAGTTTGAGAATAAGTTAAAATTTTTTTTTTTTCCTGTAGGCAAAGATCAGATGATATCTTCTGTTAATGCCCTCATTCAAAAAACATAAATATGTTGTAAATTATATCTCTTGAACAGGTCTTTGTCCAAAGCATGAAATATATTGAAGTTACTTTTTATTTTATCTTTCAGGGTTACCTAAAAGTAGATATCACTGTTCTTGGAAAAGGTGACCCAATCAAAGAACCTCCTAGTGTAAAAGACAATGAGGATGATATAGAATCTAATCTACTACTTCCTGAAGGTGTTCCAGCAGAACGACCGAAAGCTAGAATAGTTGTCAAACTCTATAAAGCAGAAGGCTTACCAAAAAGTAAGTACTCAATCTCACAAAGGCAGAAATCTTTCCAAAATCTCATTTTTATTCTAAAAAATGTCTTTAGATCAAATCCAGATTTATCAATATAACTATTGCTAATTTTAAAGACACAAATTGTTGATATTTCTCTTTTTGCAAACTCTAAATAAAGAAGAATAGCTTTTTTTTAGCAAGTTTTTAAAAGGTTATAAGGAAGACATTTACTACAAATAAGGCACTGATTTCTTATCTAGAAGTTTTTTGAGTTCATATCCCACTCTTCAACAAAACCAACAAAGCTATGTGATCTTACAACAGTAAAAGTTTCATATATGTTGTGTATAATCCTTGATGTTAATGCATATGTGTATAACTCATGATGTTAATGCATATGTAGAAAGTTTAATCACTTTTTGCTTGCTTTACTTGAAGAACTTGGCATCAATGTAGAGAAAATTACTTAAAAGTATATTGGACATAATAATGCCTCATTTTTTTTCACAGTTTTCTATAGTTTGAGTACAGTCGTAAATGAAAGCTAAACATTCACTAAGTTTTGTTTAGCTTTCATTTATGACTTTCAACTGGTTAACAGGCTGCTTTATAATCTTTTCTGAGTTCCATGTTTTAGGATCAGAATCCAATCAAATTTTCTAGATGACGATAAAACAAACAAGAATTGGTTGTAGCAAAATCTTCAATGACCATTGAAGACAGTCTTTGAGAAATTTTTTTAATATATTTTGAATGGTTATTGTGTTCATATTGTTCATTCTATGCATTGATAGTTGCTCATTAAAATTCTGTTGATTCTCAGAATCAAAAAAAGTCAAAAAGATAAATTCTTCACTCATATACCTCAGATGATCATCAAATTTGTTGCTTTGTAGCTTAGGAGCTAGTAGAATTTTTCTGAATGATGTTTGACAAAATGTTTCAGGAAGTGCATATTTAACTTAAGATATTTTGAAATGGCAATTATAAGATATGTTTTGTTATGTAAAGGTTATTGATACCTAAAAAGCTGAACCTACCTGCATAGACTGCCTACTGAAAAGTATTAAGAAGCAGGTCATTTGGTTTATGAATTTTTGATTCTGCGACTATTTTAAATTGGGGAGAATACAGGGTCAGTTTAACAAACTAAACGACCAAAATGGTTTATAAAATAACAGTTCTGTGATTTTAAAAGATACATGCATTTTATTTTTAGTGAATTCTGGATTGATGGCTCATATGAAGCGTGCATTTACTGGAGAAGTTCGAGATCTTGCTGACCCATACATTGAAGTTTCATTTGCTGGCCACAAGGTAAAAGTATTTTTGACATAAAGATATTTTAATCAAGATTGAATTATCAAAGAAAAAAAAAGGTTTATTTTTTATTTAGGCAAAAACCTCTGTAAAGAAACATACTTACATGCCGGAGTGGAATGAACAAATTACATTCTCTGAGCTGGTGAGTTTGACGTTTGATTATGTGTCAAAAACATTTTGCAAATAATGTAACAAATCTAAATACTTTAATGTGTAAAGGTTTTAATTACAAGTTTGTAACCAAATTCTGATAAAAAAAAGTTTACAAAAAGTTAAATAAAAATTATTGTATAAATTTGAAAATCTTTTAAACAAAGAAAAAAAACAAGGGGTAAACAAGGGTAAACAAGGGGTCTTAAATATAAAGTATTTCTAATATTTATGACTGGTTTTGATAACCAGTTATAAAAATAGGTAATATGTAAGTTATTATGTAAATGGATAATGGGTAATTACAGTGGAATAATGGGTAATTACAGTGGAATAATGGGTAATTACATGGGAATAATGGGTAATTACATGGGAATAATGGGTAATTACATGGGAATAATGGGTAATTACATGGGAATAATGGGTAATTACATGGGAATAATGGGTAATTACATGGGAATAATGGGTAATTACATGGGAATAATGGGTAGTTACATGGGAATAATGGGTAATTACATGGGAATAATGGGAATTATAAAATAATTCAGATTCTTTTAGTATATATTAGATTATTTAACTATATTTATTTTGACCATAATTAAACGTGAGGATATTTTCTATTAGTTTCCACCATTATGTCGAAGAATAAAGATACAGCTGAAAGATGGGTAAAATTTTCATTAGATATTTTTTAATGCAGCTACTGAAGTAAGCTTATTAACTATTATTTATAAGATAATGATTTTAAATTTGTTCTTTTCAGTTACTGTAAAACACTGTGTGATTTTAATTTAAAATAATTGATTTTGTTTGCAGTAGTTTGCCCCTGCAGTACAGAGGCATCTATTTTTCTAATGTTTAAAAAATAAACAGTCACGTATCTCTCTGTGACTTGTATATTATTTAAAATTGATCTCAGCAAAATCATTGCATTATTTAGTAATTTGGTGGAATGCCATTTGAAATCATTTTAATTTTTAGTAATTTGATGAAATTCCATTTGCCTTTAATTTTGGTCATATTTCAGACCTTTTTTCTAGAATTGTTCTCTGTTTCTTTATGATCCCAGGATTTTACAACATTTCATGATGACACAATTTTATTTTATATGCTATTACATACTATATATTGATATGGTTAAGAAATGTGTTAATGTCAAATATTTCCACAAAGTTGCAGCAAGTGTTTGATGTTCAATTTATAGCATAAACTGTTTGAAATGTTCTGAAAACAATCATAACCATATTGCATAGCAAAAGACCCTTGGCACTCTTACAAAATAGTAAAATCTTGCAAACTTGGCTGAGATAAGAAAACTCTTTAGTGGGGTGATAGGGTAGATCTAATGGAAGAAAAGTATGTATTTACTGAAATCTAAGAAGGGTCAAGAAATTGAAGTTTAAAAATTTTACTCTGACTGAAAAGAACAACAAATGACAATTGAATTTTACATTTTTACATTCAAAATTCTTAATTTGCCTTAAACAGCACAAAATAAACAAAATTTATGAAAGGTGCATTTGAAAAAGCAATTCTAGTCTATGCTGGTCAATCCCATCATATTGTGGGTAGGTTGTTGAATGTTTGAATCTTTGCCAATTAATCTTGAATTAGTGATGAAGTGTCCCTGTGTCTTGCTCTGAGTAGATTTCAAAAGAAGAGTTTTTCTGTTCAATGAAGTGTTGTACGTAATAAAAAAATTGTATGTACTTTTGGTAAAACTCTTGCACTTGTTAAAAAATAGGACTCTTGAAAAACTTTGATTTTTTTCATATACTTTTGTCCTTAAGTACTTCTAAAGCATGCTTCAACCACTTCATGGAATTTCTCAAGAGTGTAAATGATTGGCATTGCTTCAAATGTTGTTTTTCGATTGAGTAGTTGATTAACATTTTCGAATATTTCTGGAAGATCTTGGCAAATTGTCATTAAAAGCTGTCTTTTTATATAACTTTAGAAACAACTTTTTTTCCACAAAGAAAGTAACTTTTAGGTTGTCGATCTGGATCACATTTACGTTACACTAATCTTGTTTTTTTCATCTCATATCAAAGCAAACATTTAAAAATGTTTTTTTATTAGAATTTGCTTTAAAGGTGTAGATGTTGTAGAAGTTGATTCATTTGATGAAAAACCAAGTGACTAACATTGAGAAAACCTCCTCCACCATCAATCTCTAATCTGGCGAAAAAGCAAGAAATTAATTACCTTTTTAAACAATTTTTTCAGAAATTTCTTTCAAGCTCTGACAGTGCATTAGACCTTTTGACTTGATTCAGTTAATATTGTTGTAATGATAAAATCTTTTGAAAATTTGGTTCAACTATTGTTCTATTTGAAATATTGTTTAAAGTTAATGCTAATTTTTTCATTTTCAGAGCCAAGTGTTATCTTTGATTTGAACAAGATCTTCTGCAGTTAAATGATTTTTTGTGTTGTGAATTTGAAGCTAGATGTACTGGAAGGGAATGTCATCCCTGTGGTTGTTTTAGACAAACAGTACCATTAGATGAAGAAGGGGTGTTTGAAATTTCTGCTTTAGCTATAGCCCCCAGATGCACATCTTTGCTCGCTATTTCTTTTAAGGTTCAACAAAATGAAGACTTTGAAGTTCACAAAAAGAAGTATGTGAAAATCCATGACCAACTATGGAAAATTAAATCAAATAGCGCCTTCCATTTTTTAGTTTTTGATCAGAGGGACTACTGAAACTGGTTGTTTGACAATTTTCCAGCTGTGATAAAGGGTGTTGTTGTCAAGGTGTGACCCTTGTGCCAAGTTTCAATTCAAGTGTGAAAACTGGATGTTCTTGCTTTTTTTGAGCACCCTTATGTGCTTGCTGTTTGGCAAATTAAGCACTCATAAGTATTTTGCTCTTTTGTAATTTTGGTTAGTTTGATTTCTATAAAGAGTGGAAAATTCACCTTTTGACCTTCTGAAGCTTTTCTTAGAGAAGACCAGCAACTTTCACAAATACCAGTGGAAACTCTTGAGTCACTAAAGCTTATAGTTGTTTGCAATGCTGAATTGAATTTTTATCTATTGATGTCACTTAGCTCTCTGTTTGCTTTTTTTAAGCACAAAGTAGATACAACCTTCCTAATTTTTTCATATCTTCTTGCTGGAGCCATTTTAAATAATTTTTAAATTCATACAAAAACATCAAAAACTTTAAAAGTAAAAAAGAAAATTAACTTGATTTTCTTTAAAAAATAATTGGCACAAACTTTGATATTGGAAATTTTTTTAATGTTATATGCAATTTTCCATAACTTTCTTATTTTTCATCTGAGTTTAAAAACTTAAACTACTTAAAATTAGATTTTCTTATTTTCATCACCACACTAAATACAATTGTTCTTCATTATTTTTTAATTAGAAATTTCTAAATTAACAGTAAAGGAATATTTTTTAGAATGCTTATAAATTTCCATAAAATTTTTTAAAATAAATGGCATAAACATTGTTATTTGTGTTGATTAATAATTTTTTTGTTTGTTTTGTATTGTTTGATACAAATTTAGAGTTTTGAATGCTGTTAAAATGTAAAGCTCAGTTGTGATTTGTGGTTCTTTTTATTCAAATAAAGTAAAATCATTAAACTTTAACTTCCTGCTCTTACTTAGAGATTAGGTTTCAGTGAGCACATACTATTATTCCATTAGGTCTACCCTATCACCCCACCATAGGGTTTTCTTGGATCATCCAGGCTCGCAAAATTTTACTATTTTTGTAGGAATGTTTTTAAGCCAATAAAGTGAAATTTATGGTAAAGTACTGTGCAAATAAGGCACAATCATTTTGAAATAAAGTAATTTAGTTAAATGTAAGCAAGTTTAAAATATTTTCATCATTTAAAACATTTTGTGACTGTATTTTTTAAATTAGATTTCATGTAATCACTTGAAATAAAGTTGATATTAGTTTTTTGAAAGTCTGTTGTTTTTTTTTAATATTCATTTGTAATTAAAATCTTTTAAGTGATTCTGTTACTGATGAAGTTGTGGGAACCCATTTTATTGATTTGTCACAAATATCAAATGATGGAGCAAATGGTTAGTTATTTAAGTAAATTATCTTTTTTTTTTATTATTTTTTATTTTAACTTTACATTTTTAAGTTAAAAAATTAATTTTTTATTCTGAATAAAATAAAAAAATTAATTTTTTCATTTTGTTTTCTAAATTTTTTTTTTAACATTTCAAAGTTTTTTTCAAATATCCTGACAGGTTTTATGCCTACATTTGGTCCGTGTTGGGTGAACTTATATGGATCAACAAGAGACTTCTCTCTATTTGATGAGTACAACAGTCTTAATGAAGGGCTGGTCAGTGTTTTGTTTATCTAATTCTGTTTTAATAAATGCTGTTTAAATAAGTTAATTTGTGATAAAAACTTTTTATTTCATTTACAAAATTCGTTTATGTGTTGTATCATAGTTGTATTAATACTTGTTTTTTTTTTTTTTTGTATTTTACTACAAACAAATGTTTACAATATATATTTTATTTTAGAATATTTTGTAATGAAAATCTAATTTGCATTTTATTTTGAAGTATAATTATTTTTGGTATTATTTTTAACTTAGTTTTCAGTCTAAATACTGAACAAATAACTAAATAAATTTTTATACTTTTAGGGAGAAGGTGTAGGCTTTAGGGGCCGATTGTTAATGGGAGTACAAGCAGAGATGGGAGACTCTGCTTCTGATGTTGCTATCAAGCAAGTTGAGATTGATGCTACTTCTCCAATATCAGATGTATGTTTTGCATTTAAAGTTGCAAAATCTTCTTGTAACAGCAATTTTTTAAACTATTTTTAAGAACTATTTTTAAAATTGTTTTTTTAGACTGCATGCGGCAGAGAGGAAGTATTCCAACTTTTTGCTTGTATTTATGATGCGAATATGATTGAAAAAAAGAGCGCTGATCGGCCAATCCAATTCGAGATATCAATAGGTATATATCTTTGGAGGAAAATATTGTTGTTTATCATACTCTTGATATACTTCTGAACAGCAGTTGATTTAATTCGATGTGGTTTTATACATCTGATTTGCAGCTACTTTAAATTCAATACTAAAAGTTATACAAGCACTATTTTAGCTTTTTCTTGAAATTATTATTCTAAGGTAATTTTGGAAATACAATTGATGGTCAAGTTGTTCGAGATACTGCAGATGGAGATTTAGATTCTGCTGATGATCGATTTATCCATTCACTGACAGTGCCTTGTAGAGCAGTGTCAGCAGACAGACAATATTATTATTTGCCTTATGAAGATACAAAACCTTGCTTGCACATAAAGTTCATTTGGCAGGATCATCGTCAGCGACTGTATCTTTCAAATATGCTTTACAAAATTTATGAAACCTTAGTAAGTTGAACTGCTTCTTTAAAAAAAATTTCTGTTCATGCTGAGTTAATCAAATTTAGTAATATTAGATCATTGCTTTTTTTTTAAATTAGAGTGTTTTTACTGGAAAAAAAATCTATAAAGTAACTTATCTTTGATGTTTTTTTTTTAAATGATAAATGTTACATAAGTAGTTTTTAAAATTTAAAGTGAGGCATGGTACATTTACTAGTTATTTTTAATATTTTTTTTTTTACGAAGAGCGATAACCTAGATGATATTCATGAGCGCGTCAAAATGGATATCAATGACACTTACAAATTTCTGCAAAGATGTTTACAAGAGCTTATCCAGCAATCACAGTAATATGTTTGTTATATAATATACATATGGTAATAATTATGAACACTAGTTGTTCAAAGTTAATGATAATACAAATATTATATAGATGCAAAAAAATTTTCTAACGTTGTGTTGTCAGATAAAAGTTATTTTCAATTCTGTAAAAAAAGTTACTCCAAAAAGTTTTTTTTATTATAATTGTAACTTTTATTGTATTATTATAATTTATTGGATTATTGTAATTTATTGTAGGCATTTTATTTCAACAGCAAGTGGAAAAATAAGTGGTCCAAGTATTGGGAGAACAAAGTTGGATAGAGAAAGAAATAAGTTGTGCGTGACAGAAATGGTTAAAAAAAAAATTTGTTTATGTTTATCTTTCAATATTAAAAAAAATATTTAAAGTAAAACTTTTAGTTACTTAAGAGAAATTCAAATTAAATCAGCCAGGGCATGCAACAATGAAAAATATAGCTATATATAGAAACAATTGTTAAAAGTTTCATTCATTTTCAGTGAAAATTCAAAAGGTTATGATGAAAAAACTTGAAAAACTTAGCTGTTTATAAACTTTTAAATGCTACTGTATTTTCATCGTAAATTTACACTAAAATCAAAGATTATTTGTCCTATTTTGTAAATTGAAAAAAAAAAAATACAATTTGCACTAACCATGAGTAAGATATGAACCAAATCCAAAGTTAAAACTAATTATCTGAATGATTCCTGAAAGAATCCAAAAATTATAACCATCAAAAAAGTAATTTTGTAACATTTTTTTTCTTTTGTCAAAGATGAGGAGCCTCTTTATTTTGTAAACAAAGAATGATTTTGATCATCTGACCAAAATCATGCCTTGTAAAAGATTTCCAAAACTTTTTTAAACTTACAAGAACTTACCGATCTATTGTTTTCAATCTTGTTTAAACTCCAAATGCTAATCTATTTTGTTATCAAGTGATGATCTTTTTTCTTCAAAATAGATCTTCACTTGATACTCCAAATTTCTAAAATCCCTTCAAAACCTCAAAGAGTTAAACAATAACAATTTTAAAAAAAAAATGCATTAGTAGTTTTTATTAAACAATTGTTTTTGTTATATTTTTTTTTGGAAATAAATGATTTTTTTAGAATAGTTAGTACTAAATAGTTATGTAAAAAACTCATATATAAGAAAAAGAAAAAACTGTTTTGTGCTTTGAAGTTAATTTATCCTTAAAAGTTAATTTACACTTAAAATTTATATATTTCTTTGTCTCCACAAACTTAAAAAAATGCTTCACACTCTGTTATGACACACATTGATAACTTGATATTTATAAGGACAGATTTTAGGCACAGTTTGAGTAATAACCCTATAATTTGATTAGCAATAAATTTGGAAGTTCTAACTTTTAGGATTGATATTAATATTAAATAAAGTAATATTATTTTAATAATATTTATTCATTTTTTTAAATATTTTTTAAAATTAATATTATATTATTAATTAAGATTAAGATTAATATTAATAAAAAATGCATTTGCATTTTTAAAATTACACTTTGTGGATCACACTTTTCGGTATGAAAAATTAACCTTTTTCTTTTTTTTCATGGTTACAATTTCAAAATCAAGTTGAACTTTAAAAAATATCTGTTTGTACAAATTTAAGTTGAAATAATCTAATTTTAATATAGGTAAGTATTAAAATTAAATTATTTATTTTTTATTTTTTAAATTTTCAATCATAAAATTACATCATTTGTTTTTTATTTTTTAAATTTTCAATCATAAAATTACATCATTTGTTTTTTATTTTTTAAATTTTCAATCATAACTCGTTTTTAGTTAAATCTGAAAAAAATTTACTCCAAAGAAAGATAGGATTTATAAAATTATGAAACTTTTCTTAGTGTGATCCACTTTATCTAAACTAACCTATTTTACCTAAACTGTAATTGCCTCCAAATTGCTTCAAACAAAATTAGATGCTAATTTGAAAAAGAGCCTTGTTAACAAAACAGAAAAATAGAATGGCTTGCTAAAATGCTCAAAATGTAAGAAAATTAATCAAATGATAATTTTATCATGATGAATTTAATAACTAAAATGAAGAATCCACAAAAAGCCGAGCCTTATTGCTATTATGTTCAATACTGTTCACTATTTGAGGTACACGAAAAAATATCAAATAGCTTGTATCATAAACTTATTTTATTTACATTGTACAGATTATGCTTAATAAAAAGAAAAAATGTTTAATAGTAATAAAAAGTCAAATGTTTTATAAAAAACGAATGTTTTATAAAAAAGTAAAAGTACTATAAAAAGTTAATTATAGTCAAATGTTACTTAGTCAAAGTCAACATCTTCATCAACATTTCTTTTTGTTCAGAGACAAATTTGTGATCATGCAAAAGTTGTTCTTGAAAATATTGTTGATAACGCTCACATACGTGAAAACTTGAAGGTTTTGGTTGAGTTTGAAAAAAAACTGCAAGCCATGATATCTGAGGTTTGGCTTAAGTATTTTTTAACATTAAAGTCTTCATTTTTTCATTAATATATTTATTTTATTTTATCATTTTATTGAGCAAATAATCTTTTTAATGTTCATAGTTTTAACTTTATTCAGTGTTCTCAATTTTTTTAATCTTTTTATTTTTTAGCCTCAAGATAGTCTTCCTGATATCTTTCTTTGGATGTTAAGTGATGGTAAACGTGTCTCATATGCCAGAGTGCCTGCACAGCATGTAATATACTCTCAGTCAGATTATGAGCGAGGTCGGGATTCAGGGCGAATGCAAACTGTCTTGCTCAAGGTTTGGATTAGCAAATAAAAAGATTTTTAAATTCATTTTATTTTTGTCAAAAGAGATTACTATGGATTTTTTTTACAGTACCCGGGGAAGAGAGGCAGTGGATCAAAGGGATGGAATATTCAAGCAAAGTTAAACATTTTGTTATGGCTTGGTTTACATAAGCATAAAAAGGATTTCTTGAAAGATGCCCCAAAGGGCTTCCAAATGGTAATTAATTAAGCTTTTGGTTTTTAAGTTTTGTAAAACAAAAAAAAGTAACAGTTTAGATATTAATCTATTTTTTTTAGATTTTTATTTTGTTAACATTTTGCAGTATTTTTTACTTTCATTTTTATTGAAGTTTTTTTTGCTTTCATTTTTATTGGTGCTTTTTTTACTTTCATTTTTGAAAAATTTTTAGCCAAAATTTTGCTACAAAGCTCTTGCACCACCTCCTAATCAACTGATTTATGCAGAACATAAAAAGTTTATTCTCCGAGCACATTTATATCAAGCAAGAAGTTTAATTGGAAGTGATGCATCAGGTTTATCAGGTAAGAGTGTGTTTTCAATTAAAAAGAATAGTTACATCTTATTTTAAAAATTGTAAAATTTCTTATAATACTTATGAAATATTTCTAAATTTTAGATGCATTTGCTCGTATTATAATTGGTAGTCAAGCAGCTGATACTCGTGTGATTTGGGAGACACGTTCTCCAACTTGGGATCAAATGGTAATCTTCAACAATATCATAATCTGGGGAGATGTAGATACCTTAGCTGCAAATCCTCCTACCATTGTGACAGAAATTTTTGACAAAGATATTGGGGTAAGTATGCATTTCTTTTTGTAATTATAAAGGTGTAGATTGGATTCCATGGGTTCCATGCATTTCATGGGTTAGTGGAACTTTTTCCTATCTTTACAAGGATTGGAAAAAGTTACAAATTTCAAGGGTTGGGATAAGTTACAGAAACTGAAAAAAACTTATATAATATTGGGTGCTCCAATAAGTTTATGCTTGAACCAAGCCAATTTTCAATCCAATTATGCAATTCTTCATCGTTTTCAAAGGTAACACCACATAAACCATTTGAAAAAAGCACAACAGAGGGAAATCAGCAGGCATGATGTTGGGCAATTAGGATGCAGAAAAACCTCAGATGCAGAAAAACCTCCCATCGGAGCTTCTGGATGGTAGTTTTTGTAAAATTTGCAACATGATATCTGGTATTTTCATGTTGCAGGACCAGTTTCATAGATGACTTGGTCGTTTTTGCTGGCTAGCTTCTGCTAGTCATCTGGCTGTTGGTTATAGACTTCCACATTAATTTTTTGGTTTCTATCAAGTTTTATACAATGAAAGATGCCCTCCATTCTTCACCATACACAGAGCATAGTTTTACATGAATGGATCTTGGTTGACACACGGTGTCACTTGCTTATTTTTGTTCACCCATTCAACGAGCAATTTCTGTGGAGAATTCATGAGCAATGTCTGTGGAGAACAGCTGAGTTGTTTGGCCAGTTCTTGAGTTATGTGGTGATTTTCTTCTTGGAGAATGGCTTCCAATCTCTCATCAAATTCCAGACTGAAGATACTTGTTTAGTTCAAATTGATTACTTTTAAATTGATCAAACCATTTGCAAGCTGTTAAATGGAACAGGTATTTCTGGTGGCTTGAGAAGAATTGGGTGTAGCTGGATTGTAATTATACTTGAGGTGTCAGATTTTGGCTTTTGTAGACTTGGAGTTCCATAAATCTGGATGTATAAAAGAAATATTTAATAAGCAAAAAACAAGGTTCCAAATTATTTGAAAGAATGAAAGAAAAGAAAATTGCAAACCGATTTTAACAAAATTTTTCATATTTGTAATAGAACAGCATGAATTTATAGAACAACCCAATATAGTATCTTAAATATCTTATTATTAAAAAAAAGTGTTTAAAATGTCAGAAATAAGATTAATTGTTTTTCAATTTTAATCAGTAAAATTCTTTTAATTATCAAAATTAAAGTTTTATTCAACTCCAATTCATATTTAACTGTTTTTTATGCAAATTTTTTACTTTATTTAAAAAAATATTATTGAACTGTGTTTCATAATTTGTAGCATGATTTATTAGCATGATTTTTTAATGTAAAATCTGGAAACAGTTCCATGTAAAAACCATTATATGACCATTTTTTTTTGAGAAGTTTGTGGTTTATTTTAAAGGGTGATTCAGAGTTTATAGGAAGAGCTTTAGCTCGACCTTTAGTTAAGTTGGCACATGAGAAGTATGAAAAACCTTTGTTTCCACCTGCATTAGAGTGGTTTGAAATCATGCGTGGTGAAGAAAGAGCTGGAGAACTCCTTGCCGCATTTGAATTACTGCAGGTTAACTTTATCTTGACCTTACTTTAACTTTCTTAACTTTATCTTGTAAAATCTAAATTTCTAATCATAAAAAAAACCTTTTTTTCGTTCCTAAATTTGGTTGAAAAAATCATAAACAACTTTCTTTTTTCTCATTTATATTTTTACTTTACTAATTTAACCTCTGCTCAATCTCCGAAATTTGTTGGAAAAAAAAATTTTTTACATAAAAACAATTATAGGTTGTAGATGAAGGTAAATGCTTTTTACCTGATGAGGTAGAGCCTATTGACTCTGTAGATGGCAAGATACTGCCAGTACCTGATGGTATTCGACCTGTTATGAAGAAACATAGAATTGAGGTGAATCCTTGTAGTAAATTGTGATTTTTTAAATTTTTTTTCTTTAATTTCTCTAATCTTTAGTATGATTAACTTAATTAATTTTGATGGCAGCAAGAATTATTTTTAACATCAAAAAGAGTTATGAAAAATTAACATCATGATTCTCTTTAGGTTTTATTTTGGGGTGTTCGTGAAATGAAACGTGTTAATTTGACTACAGTTGATCGTCCTCAAGTTGATGCTGACTGTGCTGGCCATGTTGCTCAATCAACTGTTATTGTCAATGCGAAGCGAAATCCAAATTTTGCAAACCCTGTAGCTTACTTTGATGTGGTAACAAAAAATTTCTGTTTATTTGATTGGCTATATTTTTGTTACATGCAATCTTGTTTTTTTGAAAAATTTGAAAAAATAAATATTTTTTAAATTAGAAAATTATTTTATTAACATTACTATCAAATTACTATCTAATGTTAATGACATCATTACTCGTATATCAATACAATACCAATATTTTGTGGTGTTAAGCCATTTTTATCAGCATAAAAGAAAAATATAAAAAAATGAAGTATTTTTTCAAAATCTAATTTAACATTTATGTAATAATAATAATAACAATGAGTTACTAAACAAATAGTTACCATGCATGTGTATGTGCGTGCTTGCGTGCGTGTGCATGTGTGTGTGTGTGTGTGTGTGTGTGCATGTGTGTGTGTGTGTGTGTGTGTGTGTGTGTGTGTGTGTGTGTGTGTGTGTGTGTGTGTGTGTGTGTGTGTGTGTGTGTGTGTGTGTGTATAAAAACAAATAGTTAACATATATATATATATATATATATATAAAAATGTTTTTAGATTAAAGTTTAAACAAGTTGGTGAAAATTTTGGAATATTTTTTTTTTTGACTGTTATAATTTAGATGGGCTATTTTTATTTCTTTATTAACCTGTTTGTAACGTGTTTGTAACCTGTTTGTAAAAATTCCAAACTAATAAGTTGCAAATTTCAAAATGAATGAAATGAAATTAACTTTTTTTTCAAAAGTTTGTCTTTAAGTTTTTGAGACAATTTATTTGCAGATGATTAACTATTGACCACACTACCATTATTTTGGTCATTTTATATAGTGTTTGTCTTTATTTAACTTTGTTATGAAGTTTCACTTGCAATCTGATTAACAAAAATAGTTTTGTGTATTTCTAGGACTTACCTGAAAATGAACGTTACTGCCCACCATTAACAATTCGAGTTCGAGACTGTCGAACATTCGGACGTTTCACACTGGTTGGTACGCATGTTGTTAATTCTCTTCATAAATACTTGCAAGATCCAGACCAGTATAAGTATATTGCTGAGCTGAGGAAAAATGGTAATAAAAGTTTGTTTTTTTTAAAGCATATTTGTTATTTTTTGTAGTTTCATTGCAAAAATTGTTAAAATGTTTATTGACATTAATAATTTTGATAGTTGTGACAAAAAAAATTGTAAATATATGTTGATTTTTATAACATTTTGAGGGATATTGTATAAAAGAAGGAGAAAATTTGAAAGAGAGGTTTTTGTTGAAGAAAATATTGTTGTCATCTCTTTGATGTGTTGAGAGAAAACTACATTTTTTGTTTTCAGTAGAGAGATTTTGATACTAAAAGTATGAATTAAGTGTAATGGGCATAGAAATTTTAAAATAATTTGATGGTGCATGTTTGCATATGCTGCTATCTTTCCACAAAGTAGAGGAATATAAGACACCTAAATGCACTTTTAATGCAGATTAAGTGATGCTTTGTGTTTTTACACCATTTTTTAAGAAAGGTTTAAATGTAGTGATTTAATGGGAATATGAGATACTTTTCTCTGCTTATTTTGTAAGCTTTTATTTCCATTATTTTAGATAATGGAAATAAAAGCTTACAAAATAAGCAGAGGAAAATAATAAGAAATTTTGTTTTCTCATGCTTGTTTTTTTAATAAGAAATTTTACTTTTAGAAGATGACTCATCCAGACCTGATTCTCCTGCACCAAAAAAACAAGCAATGGTAGAACTTTATGATGATCCATTAGATGAACCTGAGCAAGATAAAGAAGATGTTCCTCTCTTTGATCCCAAAATGAAAAAGGTTCTATGTTTTTAAGTTAGTAATAAAGTAGTTAACAGTTTCTAAAATGAATTATACAATGGATGTAAATTGTGTTAATAAATTTAAGGTTTTTGCTTTTAAATGAAATAAATTTAGAATAAAAAAAAAAAAAAAACTAAATTTATTTAAGAAATTTAAGAAATTTTCTTTAAGAAATTTTTCATTTCTAAAGTCATCACCGTCATTATCATTAGTGTTTTGTACAGTCATATCTCTTAAACTTAAAACATGTGTTTAAGAAACATGACTGTTGTAAAAAGCATCAATGCTTTTATTTTTCCACAATCTTTTTGTAACGTTTAAATATTTTGATGACATAAAAAGCTGTCTCCTCAATAGGTATAAACCTTAAGCGACAAATGAGGTTTAAACATGTGGTCTCTAGGCAACAATTGATTAGTTCTAAACAAATCTGCTCTTCTGCTTAATAAGTTGCAAACATATTTTTTTGACTTTCTACTTTGTGTTTATTCATCTTCACTTTTTTTATTTAGTGAGATAAATACTAAAGACAAATGTTAGTAGCTATATAGCCATTTATGAATTTTATTAGGCACGCGAGATTCCTGTTAAAAAAGTAGATGTTGAAGATGAAGATGATGAAAGCTCCTTAGATTGGTGGTCACGATATTATGAAACCATCAAAGATACAGAGCGAGAAGAAGAAGAAAAAAAAGCAAAAGAAAAGCAAGTTAAACCTGAAATAATAAAAAAAAAGAAAAATAATTTTACCGATGGTCTTGACACAGATATAGAAAAACGCTCTAAAAAATCCAACCCTAAAATTACAAGACTTAAGGTATTTATTAGTTACCGCACCTTTTTGAAAAGAAATTGCTTTTTTGTGATTTTAATTGTGCATTAAGGATATCAAGAGAGTTGATTATCACTTTTTCTTTAAAACTCATATTTGAAAAGTATTGTAATATATATGCTTGGTAATATATCATGTTCATAGCATCTTGTTTTAAAATGTCATTGTTTTTAATGAAAGCTGCTTTAAGGTCTTTAGCTTAAGTTACTGAGTATTTGTAGTATGTACATAAAATTTTTTGTTTTTAGATATACAGACAAGAGCTCGAAAATTACCCCAATTTTAATAGTTTTAATGACTGGTTATACTCATTTCCCTTGTATAGAGGTAAAAAAACTTCAGAAGAAGATGATGATGAGCATAGAATAGTTGGAACATTTAAAGTATGGCTTACACTAAGTTCTTTAAATTAGTTAAATAATACACATAACAATATAAGTATCAAATATATTGTGATTTAGGTGATGAAAAAAAATTTGATTGATATCCAGGGAATAAGATAGTCAATAAGTTATTTCAAAGAAAAATTTTTGTTCCAACTGAAATGATATGTGAGTTGAGCATCTGTCAGGCAGATGCTCAATTTTTTGAAAATAATATATAATATATATAATAATATATATATAATAATAATATATATATAATATATGTAAATTCTTTTGAAAATATATTTTTATTGGAAGTTTTAATTTTCATTTCACTAAAAGTTTATGAAATTTTACAAGTTTTAAAATTTAAAAATAAATGTTTTAGGGAGCATTAAAAGTTTGGAAGCATCCTTTACCACGATTTCTTGAAATTGAAAGTCCCACTGCATCTTTTTTTAAGTTGCCAAGCAATGAGCCATTCAGTGTTCTAGTTCGAGTTTACATTATAAGGGTATGTGAATTTGATTTTGTTATATTTATCATGTCTTGTTACCTATGAAAAACATTTTTAAGTTTATCTTAAATCTAAAATTAGTTTTCCAATTCTTTGTTGTGGAACAGTTTTGATTGTATTTTTTACCTGGTTTCGATTAGGCAATAAATCTCCATCCAACAGATGTGAATGGAAAAGTAAGCTTATTTCATTCAAGTGTGTGTTTACTCTGATTAATTTTTTTTTTAAGTAATTTTGCTATAAACACCTTCATGTTTAACGAAAAAATATCAAAAAAAGATAAACTTTGCATCTGCAAAAAGTTTATACAAAATTATTTGAAAAATAAATACAGCCTTCAAAAATACTGACACTTTAAAAGTAAAAAAAAAAAAAATTATAATTAATTTTATTTTTAACAATTGTGTGATATATTTTATCATTTTATGATTATCAAAATTTACATTTGAAAATTTATGCTGTTTATATTTCTTGTTTTTATTTTATTTTTTATTGACTTTGTTGCTCTAATCATATTGGGGGAGGGGGCATCTTTTTTTATTTCTAAACCCTTTTTGAATTTTTTTGTTTTGATTTCTGATTTAATTGTTAAATTAATTTGTTGATGTTTTTTGTTTTGCATAAAAGTTTACAAAATCCACTTTTTGTATTAGTTGTTTTAAGTCTGATGACTCTTTATTTTATGATGTTTCATGTTAAAAATATTTACATAAATTAAAAGCAAAGAAAAGTTGTTTCTTTTAAATATTTTAGTCAGATCCTTATGTGGTATTGAATTTGGGTCGGCAAAAAGTAAAGGATAGAGAAAACTATGTTTCAAAACAACTCAATCCAATCTTTGGAAGGTAATGAAGAGGCAATTTATTTAGTAATTTTGATAAAAAGAGTAGTTAGTGTAAGATTTATAAATATTTTTTGAATAAATTATTACAAAATGTTTTTAAAATATTCTCAAGAGCCTTTTCATTTTTTGTTTTTTATTTATTGCTAATTTTTCCACTGAAAAAGATACAAATATCTTTTTAAATTACTTTAAATAATGTTATATAATTTTTGTAAATTATATTGATATTATTACAGATAACCTTTTTTGAAGTTTTCTTATTAACAAAAAGTTTTGATAACAAGAAGACACTGACAGTTTGACCTTCTTTGATAATCCCGAACCTAGATAGAGCTATATTGAATGTATTGGCATGACACCATGTATTAGTAGATTCCAACCTTATTTTTTTATGTTTATCTTACTAAAAACAGTTTATCTCAAAATAACTTCAGAACAAATGGGGCATTTATTTTTGTAAAGTTTTTTTATAGAGTATTTGACATTGAAGCAGTCATTCCAATGGAGAACATGTTAACAGTATGTATTTACGACTATGATATGGTTGGAACTGATGATCTTATAGGAGAAACCAAAATTGATATTGAGAATCGGCTGTTTTCGAAACACCGACCCGCTTGTGGCTTATCAACTACATATTCAACGTAAGTTTGCATAGCATATTTTTATTAAAATAATCAGTTTTTCAACAAATTTGGCTTAAATAAATTGGTTGTAAATATTGTTAGGTTTGGATTTAATAAATGGAGAGACCCAATGAAGCCTACACATATCTTAGCTAGATTGTGTAAAGATGAAGGTCTTGATGGCCCACACTATACTGCACCAGGAAAATGCAGAGTAGAAAACATGATTTTTGCAGCTTCTAGTACAATCTTGGATGAAGCTGGTGAGTATTTTACTATTAGTTTTAAAGCTTAAATGATTAAAACACAGAAAAAAAAAAGAGTAAAATGTAATAACTTGTAAACGCTGAAAATGTGAATATAATATTTAAGGTAATTCTAAAACATCAGATGAGCCTTGTGCGTTGAAAGCTCTTCATAATTTTCATCGGATACCAAAGAAAGGATTTCATTTAGTACCTGAACATGTTGAAACCAGAACATTATACAATCCAGAAAAACCTGGTGTTGAACAGGTAGATTTATGTTTGATAGTATTTTTGTATTGAGGTAATTAAATCAAATTATTATTATGTTAAGGATAATAACAAAAATGGGATAAGTTGTAAGGAACAAGGAAAAAAATCTTTTTTTTTCAATGTTTCTTTATTTTACGTGTTTTTTTTTTTTTTTTTGTATGTTTTTTAAGTAATGATTATGTAGTAATTTAAGTAATTTATGTAGTAATTTAAGTAATTTATGTAGTAATTTAAGTAATTTATGTAGTAATTTAAGTTTAATTTAAGAATAAAAAAAGTTTTAAATAATTTTGTTTTGTACAAATTTTTTTTTTAAAAATAATTCAAATTATTTTAAATATTTAACTGTAATTGATCAATGATCTGTGATGTAATTGATCTGTAAAAATCTTTTTTTTTCAATGTTTCTTTATTTTACGTGTTTTTTTTTTTTGTATGTTTTTTAAGTAATGAGAAGCTGTTTTAAATAATTTTTTTTTGTACAAATTTTTTTTTTAAATAATTTAAATTTCTAATATTTAACTGTAATTATTGATGTAAATATTGATCAATGATTATGTGATGTAATTGATCTGTGCCATTAAACGTTTTTAAATGTTTTGAAATTCTACAATAAAAATAAAGAAAGCAATCAATTCAATCAGCTGCATACATAATTCATTTGGAATCATGTATGCAACTGATTCAATCTATCCCAAAACACATTCGAGCATAAATATGTGTAAAAGTACATGGTGGTCATGTAAAATACTGAATTAAAGCGTGACCTTATATTTTTGACACAAAATTTTTATTATAGTTTTTTGACCTGATTCTCTTTTTTTATTGATTTTGGTTTCAAAATGATATAGATTTTTTTATTTTTTATTTTGGTTATACAATCTATGTATTGAAATATATACTCTGCATGAAGTAAGAAATAGCAATAAAATCTTAATGACTCATAAATACTAAATAAAAAGGTGTTTTGTAGCAACAGAATAGGATAAATCGCTAAGAACAGAAGAAAAAAAGAAAAAACAGACCTAGGAAAATATTAATGATGAAAAAATTTGTGGTAGGCATATGCATGAATGGAATTTTAAAATACAAATAAAATACAATAAAAACTCAACATGTACAATAACCATCCTCATCTTGTTTATCTACTAATGGGTGAATAACACTATCTAATTCTTTTAGTTTTTCATCCTCTTTATCATCTATGCCAGGTAGAGAAGCTGAGATTCGACGGAAAAGCTCAACATTACGTGACAATATATTCCAAATAAAAATTTTAAAAAATCTCTTCTTTTTTTTATTTTTTTAAAATATTGAAATAATATATTTAAATATATTATATAAACAAGTATTTTAAAAAGCATGGAAATAATCTAAGTAATCATTAAAAAATCTAAGTGATTTTATATTATATATACATTTTATATTTTATATTATATCTATATTTTTATTTTATATATATTACATATATTTATAGCAGACTGATATGTATACAGTCGGCTATATATATGCATGGTATTCAAGGTTACAGTTATTTATGTTTTTATTTTGTATATTTCAGGGAAAAGTAGAACTTTGGGTTGATATGTTTCCAATGGATATGCCTTCTCCAGGTGCTCCAGTGGAAATTACTCCAAGAAAACCCGCAATGTTAGTATTATGGATAATGTGTCTAAAAAATTTTTCTTTTTCAAAGAAAATTCTAAGTAATATTTTCGAATCAAAAGCAAAAAGTGTAACTCATAGATAAAATTATTATCTTAGCATAACAGAAAAAAAGGTAAGATTAGGCACCTATCGCAAGGTAATAAGAAAAGTCAGTTTTTTTAATCATTCTTTCTTACAAATTCTTTTAAATTTTCTATTAGTTCCAATAAGATGAATGTAAATAAAGTTACAAATAAAAATACCACAAAAGTATTTTGATACTTAAGTGTATCTATAAGTTGAGAAAAAGAAAAATGAAAAGATAGGCAGATATATGGGGGCGTTCCAGCTGTTTTTATAATTTTGTGATTTTACAAAAATGAAAACGTTTTTGTTGCATTAGGTTTGAGCTGCGAGTAATAATTTGGAACACTGAAGATGTTTTGATGGATGAAATAAATCTTGTCACAGGCGAAGCTTGTAGCGATATTTATGTTAAAGGGTATGTTTATTATATATTTGTATAAACAAATATGTTTATTATTTATTTGTGTTAATATATATGTATATTGGGGAAACAATATTCTTATTAGTTAAGTAATAGAAAGAAAAAAAAATTAACAATTGACAACAAACCGGTAAAATTTATTTAACAAAATTTCAAATTTTGTTTTTATATACAGCACATATATAACATTTCCAATTTTATTTTATATATATATATATACTTAAAATTGTTTTAGTTGGTTGGAAGGTTTAAAAGACGAGAAACAGCAGACAGATGTACACTATCGATCGCTCACTGGAGAGGGAAACTTTAATTGGAGATTTGTTTTTCCATTTCAATATCAAAAAGCAGAAGAAAAAATTGTTATAAAAAAAAAGGTTTCAGGAAAATAATTTCATGTATTTACATGTGCGGCGGGGGGGGGAGGGGGTTGCGTAAAATTAGGAAAGAAATATAAATATTCCATGTGTTTAGTGAAATGATATGTATTTTATTGTTCAGGCGAATTTTTTTTCGTGGGATGAGTCGGAGGAAAAAGTTCCATCGAGGCTAACTTTGCAAGTGTGGGATGCGGATGCTTTCTCTGCTGATGATTTTATCGGTATGTCAATATGATGTCATTGTGATGTCATTATGACGTCATGAACTTAAAAAAACCTTATCAAGTGAATTTGGTTTTATAATCATAAAAAATAAATAAGAAAAAAAGAAACATTCTTAAAATATATTTCACATTTCTTTATTTTTTCTCTTCTAATCATTTTTGATTGTTTTTACATTTTAAAAATATTTTTGTAAAAATCAAATTCAAAAACTGATTTTTTTTTTTTTTTGTCTCTTTTTGAAGGTGATTTATGTCTTGATCTTTCACACATGCCACGAGGCGCTAAAACAGCAAAAACGTGCACCTTAGAGACGACAAAATGTGATAAAACAGTTTCCATATTTAAAGTAAAGCACATGAAAGGCTGGTGGCCCTTTGCTGTTAACACAGGTGCATATTTTATTGCTGATAAGTTTATTAACAATTTTTATAAAGTTCTCGTGATTTGCTTATATTTCATAAGAATGGTTTTATAGCTTCTTTTTTTCTCTCTCAGTCTAAACAATTGCATCCTTTGTATAGATTTATTTTAGCATTTCATAAGTTGATTTTTAGATCTTGAAGCAGTTGAGCTAGCAGGAAAAGTTGAAGCAGAGTTAGAACTTTTAACGCAAGAGGAAGCCGAAAAAGCTCCATGCGGACTTGGAAGGGACGAACCTCAACCTTTAGATAAACCTAAGTTTGTTTTTTAAAGTCTTTTTTACTGTTTTTATATATTTATATTGTTATTTATTTTTATATATTTATATTGTTATTATACTATTATATAATATTATTATATAATTTTCTCTTTTATTGGTTTTAATATTAAATAGTTAATACTATGAACAATAAAAAAAGTTAATGTTAAAAATATAAATCTTAAAATAGTGAAATCTCTCTCTATTTTAATGCAGTCGCCCGGATACTTCTTTCACGTGGTTCATGAACCCATTTAAATCATTGCGTTATATGATATGGGAACAATACAAATTTTGTTTACTCAAGTTCTTGGTTGTGGCCATGCTGATGGGTCTTATGATTCTTTTCTTTTATTCAATGCCGGTCAGTAAATCCTTTTTTTTTTTTTTCTAGAAAAAAACCTTTTACAGTTGTATCTTTGACTGAAAATAACAAACTGCAGATGAGTAGACAGAATTGTTGTACGTTTGAGGTACAAACATTGACGTACGTCTGACGAAATTACGAATTTATAATTTAAAAAATGTTCCGCAAATACGTCACACTGCCGCAACTTACAAAATTCACTTTTGAACTGTTTAAATAAGTAAAAAGCGAAGTTTGAATGATCCAGTTACAATAAAATAAGACTTTCGATTCCAAAGTGGCATTTGATGCTGTATTAGATGATGCTGGTTGAGTTGTAAGTGAATCCTTGTAACAGAAGCATCGATTAAAGCAATATCCTGAGGCAGATATTGTAATGGTACTCTAATACTAGTGATGGTTTGTCCTAGCACCTTTTGCAGTTTTATTCAGTTATAAAATTTGAAGTTTTAGATTTTTACAGAGCAGGAAAGATAGTGGGTACTGAATTGAATGGTCCAAGTTGGGTGCTAATCACAAACTTCTAAATGCACACCGCATTGTGAATTTTAGAACAACGCGGTGTGCTCAAAAGCTACACATACTGGTCAACAATAAAAAACATGGCAGTTAAGTTGAAAAATACACGAAAAACAGAAATAAAAACCGCCTCTTTACATCTCACTGATCCAAGTTCCTGTCTCGATCAACTTTATTGAAAACTTAGTTCTCACTGCAATAATGACAATAATGAAAATTATAGCTCAGCGCGGTTGGTAACGAACGGAGGCATTCATCTTATTGCAATTTATCTAACAAAAATAGTTTTTGAGTTGTCGAGTTAACCTAAATTCATGTTTACACTGCATAAGATTTGATATAACAAATATCAAACTCAAAGAAACTATTTTACGTTTTGTAACCTGAAGTAATAAAAAAAATCTTAAATTTTAAAATTTGAGTGTAAAAAGGGATTACGTTTAAATTTTCCGACCTTGGGGAAGAAATGCACAGTCACTTTTTACAATATCTTTTTTTAAATCAAGTTTGTTTTATTTTTATTATTTTTCATTAATCAGGCCAGGCTTCAAGATACCAGGCCACACGTGTATTTTTCACATATCTAACAGTAAAGATATTGTTAAAGGAATAATGTGATTATATTTTTTTTTGGTAGTAAGAAAGACATCCAGGAAAGATATAGATAGCTCGTGGGAGATATGTACTCATGCAAAAGTGTTTGAACTTTCCAGAGATTTTAATACTCGACTCATTTTTTTACAAGGTTTTTTACTGAGAAACGTGTTTTACAAATTTATCAGATATATTTTACAGATTTAAGTGTTCTAAAGCCCTGAAACATTTTAAGGAAATTTTTTACTGAAGTTTTGTGTAAAAGTGTTTTTATTCGCTTTTATTTTAGGTGCAATAAGTTCGAAGTCATAAAGAATTTTTAAACGACGCTTCACAACCCAAAGTGTCGTAAAAATCGTTTTTAACAATCGGGGTTTTGTTTTTCCAATAATAACGAATAAAATACAAACTTCTAAATGAGTCAATTTGTTAAGAAAATCGAATTTAAAATAACGGATTTGTAAATAAAAATTTATCACTAAAAACTAAGCGTCTGCGTATCGTTTCATTTCCGTATTGTTATCATTCCGATATGATAGCGGGAAAAAAAAAGTGTCATCTGAATAATTACGACAAAAAAGTCGGTAAAAAAATTTTATTCAGTATTGTAGTTAGTTTAAATCTTGGTATATACCGGAACTCTGGTCAATCCGATGACACTTTTTTCCGGAATGATAACGATACAGAAATGAAACGATACGCAGACCCTTACTAAAAACATCCCTGAGTTAAACAAATGGAAAGTTCTATTTTAGTAAACTTTAGAAAATTCGATTTATCTTAAAAGACTTGTAAAGAAGTTTGTACTTAATTCGTTATTTGTTCTTCAAAATGCCAATCTATAGTTTTTTTCGTAACTTTCAAAAGTGAAACACGAGAGTTTACGTCGCTTGACGTTACATTTATAAACGTCATGAACAGAGTTTCTTTGGGATAAAAAAATCTGTTTCTTTGGTTGCCTAATGTTTTATCTGAAGTCAAAAGTTAATTTAAGAGCTTTGAAGTTTCATATTAAAGCTGTTTAAAAAAACGATTTAATTTTTAGTTGATAGTTTACATAACCTCCTGTTTCAATGTTGCTTTTTTTTTTAATCTTCGCAGGGATACACAGTTAAAAAAATGTTCGGTGCATAACGAAGAAATATCGAGACTTAAATGGATCTTCTGTAGATTTGTTCTGGAAGTAGGATCCGGATTTGTTCTATTATCTGTTTTTTTTAATGAGGTGTTCGTAAATTCCAAACAACATAAAGTTGCAGAAATGTTTATATAAATTTTATATAAATAATAAACTATAAAGTTGTATGAAATAAAGCTGTAATATTTGCATTGAAACATGGAAGTATTTTGGACTGCCTAAGGATTTCTCTTCTTTCTCTTATCTTCTACTTCTCTTATCTATTATCCCCTTCTTATCCTCTTGTCTTCTTCTCTTATTTACTTATCCCCTTCTTATCCTCTTGTCTTCTTCTTCTTCTTCTCTTATCTACTTTTCCCCTTCTTATCCCTTTTATCCCTCTTGTCTTCTTATTCCTTTATTTTCCTCTCTTTCATGAGAATCTTTAATTCTATTTTTTAAATCGTTTTTGATTTTTCGATAATATTAATTTAATATTAATACAAATAAAATTATTTAATAAGTTTGTTATATTAATAGTAAACGAGGTTTGTAAAATTGTATTTCAAAAATATTGCGAAATAATAATCGTTTATATATTTTTTAAATGATATATCAATTTCATCATCAAAAAAACTTCCCAAACCTTATTTTTAGAATAATAATTTTAATAACAAACCAAAAATAAAATGCGTAAATGTTTTTCCATTTCCTTTTAACATCACAGAAATTCTCAATGACAGTGAATTATGCAAGTTGATCACTACACGAAAATGTTTTGTTAATAAAAAAAAACAAAAAAACCTGGGTTATGTGAAAAACATGAATCTATTCATCCTTCATGAATCTATAGCAGATACTGAGAGATTAATCGATCAATCCCCTGTCATAGACTCATGAAGGCTGTTAGTTTCTGTTTGAATTGCAAGTTTTTCTAAAGTTCGAAAATATGTTACAATAAAGATGTAAAGCAAACATTTTTGTGTAAAACTGACCTTTTTTTCTTTTGGGTTCACTGTATCTTTTACTAATTAAATGTTTATTTTCTTATTTATTTGAACAAACAAAAATTTGGGTTATTAACTGACAACATGGGGAAGATGGGGGAAGATAATGATTTGAAAAAGGATCTAAATAATTTTTAATCCATTTTTGATATAATCCTAAATAGCAGCATCTCGTTTTATAAGTCGAAAGTTTTCCTATCGTGCACCCTCTCAAATGATGTATAAAATCTTATCGTGCATTCTCTCTAAAAAGATATATTTTTTTGGAAAATACTGTTAACAAATTCATCTACGACTGGGTTTTGCCGGTTTTTAAAAGATTTTGTAGATATTTTCATTGATGACTGAAATGTTAAAGATATTTTATAAAAACAAAAAACGAAGCAAAGATGGCTTCTGAAGATTGGTGCAATGGGTGTTTAAAGAGAGTCGATGAATTTATAACTTTTTTTGTATTCTTAATTTTGTCAGCAAATTAATCGGAGCCCAATTGCATTTGAAAACGAAACAAGTTTTTTTTTCATATTTTTTAACATATTCTTTTTGCGAACGGGAATTTTTTAAAATCGTTTTTCACGTGGATTATCTCTAATTCTTTAAATCACAAATTTTTGTCTTACGTTCCAAAGTTCAAGCGTATTTTGAAAGTAAATGTAGCCTTTGGCCATTATATCCATATGTCATCAAAAAAAACATCCCTCGTGATACTCGAAGGTTGTTTAAAGGATTTTTTAATGAATTTTTATGCATGGTTTCTTGAAAATGTAACGCAAGTCTTTCTTGCAATAGTTGAAGTTTTTCTAATTTTTTTTAAAAATAGTTTTTGATTTGTTGATAAAACAAGCTTTGAAATGTTGAAATAAAACATTGCGGCACATTTTTATTCTTTCTTAAAAACTTCATAGATCCAATTTTACAGGTACTTTTTGCCTTCCTACTTTCCATTTTATTGCCTTCAGCTTTTTAACTAGTTTTGAAAAAGAGGTTTTTACTGCATTATTTTGAACAACATTTTGGGTTATTTTTCGGAACATAAAAGAAATGTTTTTTTCGATCTTGAGAAAAAAACAGCTAAAATTTGATAATTTGAATTAAACGAGTCTTCAATATCAAGTTTGATATTTTAGGTTCGTTCTATAATTCAATTTAAAAAGAAAAAATCACTAAAGTATACTGGAGCTGAAATAATAATGGCGTACTAATATTTTATTAAATTCATAATAAAGAAATGCTTTTTCGATCCTTCAGAAAAAAACGATGAAAAGAGCCTTTTTTTCTCGGGAACATTTTGTGTGAATGAAGTTGAAAAACAACGCAAAAGTTTTTGGCTTAAGTCTTTCGGCGATCGTGAATTTATATTTACGACGGTTAAGTGTAAGTTATATATATCATATAATAATTATAAATATCATATAATGAGATTTTTTATAACGATATTTTGCTTAATCTGAAAATGCGTCGAGGAGAATCGTTCATTTGTGAACAATTCGTTTTTACGCAAATTTCAAAAAAAAACTCCAGGAAAAAAAAGAATGTCAAGAAAAACGGGAAGCCTAAATATTATTTAAGTATATTAAATATTATCTGAGTATATAAATATTATTTAAGTATATAAATATTATTTAAGTATATTAAATATTATCTGAGTATATAAATATTATTTAAGTATATAAATATTTAAGTATGTTAAATATTATTTGTTAACAACATTTGCTAAATGAAATTTAGTTACACGGTGTTAAATAAAGTCAAAATATAGCCAACGTCACAAATCACAAGAAAAACATATCACGCTGTTTACAATACGTCGACGGCAACTTTAAGGCTATCACGTTACCAGTTGTAAACGTTAGAAAACTTGCTCAGCAGCTTTCTCAAGTTCCCAAAACAAGTTAATGTAAATTTCTAAGTTTTAGAGGGAAGTTCGCTGTTGTTTTGACATAGTCTGTTTTGTTTTTTTTGTACGATTTTGAATGACATGTTTACTTATTGGTCGGCTTTTATTTTTAATTTAACGTTAAGTAACTTTATTGAATTTTTAGTAGCGAGTGTTTGAACGAAAGATAAGGACGAAATCAAAGGTCTTTTTTTTTTATATATATTTACAATTTGTTTGACGAATGAAAAAGTATATATATTTAAATATATATTGAAACGTATTGCTGAAAAAGTATCTATGTCTAAATTTTTATATATATCATGTAGGGCAATCGAAAATGCGACCGCTTTTGTTTTTCCTATTTGTTGCGATGATAGTTGCATCGAACATCTTTGTTGATGCATGGGGAGGTGAGAGAACGAAAGGAGTAAGGAAATAATTAGATTGTTATGAGTTCTAACAAGAACTTTCGTTAATAGTAAAACGGCTCCATATTTGACGTTGTAATCAATGCGTTTTTTAGCTTGAATTTCCACGCAGAATGCACCAAATTGAGCGTAAAGAAGACGAAGAAGAACATTCGAGATGGTTAACAAGAAGAGGAGAAAGGCTAGTTAAACCCTTTCAATCTTTCAGAGATCTTTCAGAACGAAAATCAGACGGACCCGTCAATATGTATCATAAAACTTTTCCGCTAGGATTTAACTCTAGAAATCTTGAAAGCAAGAGTTTAGAAGTTGATTATGGCCGTCGCCATCATAAGCGTCCAGCACATCACGGACGTCACCATCATAAGCGCCGTCATCATCATAAACGCCGTCATCATCACGGAAAGCACAGACATCATCACCATGGTAAACATAGGCATCACAGGCACGGCAGACATCACCATCATCACAGACACCATAGTCATCATCGTCATCATCATCACCATCACGGCAACCACAGTCACCATGGCAACCACAGTCACCATGGCAACCACAGTCATCATCATCATCATGGCAACCATAGTCATCATCATCATCACAGAAATCACAGTGACAATGAACAATTTGTCTTAAACAACATTGTGTCAGACTACAATAAAGAAACTGTCAAGGAAAATAATCGTAAGATTTTGGATTTTTAAAATAATCAGCGCGAGGATCTAACCAATTTGATATAAATCCGATAAAATATTTTTATATGACAATAAACAAAAGTTTAATAGGAAAAAAAGTTTAAAATTTTTTTCAAATTTTTTAGCAATGGAAAATTTCTACCAACCCGAATACCTCGAAACTGAAGAAACACGCACCGAAGAAAAAAATCAAGGTTTGCTGTTTTTTTTGTTCTAAAAACAAACATTTAAAAATGTTTCAAAATCTCTATCAGAACGGACATGCTCTCGCTTCCACTTTTCTTCCATAGCCATTAGCGGCTGCCTTCCAATATTTTTTGGCGGTTTAACGTTATGACTTCCACCTCCCAATTAGCGATTGCCGCCAGAATTTTTTTGGAGGCCGCCGCCAATCGGGAGGCGAAAACCACTGCCAGCCGCCAGAAAAAGTCTTAGAAGTAATTAGTAAAAAGTAAAATAGTAAAGAGTAAAATAGTAAAGTAAAATAAAAAAGTAAAAAGTAAAATAGTAAAGATTCCCGCCGTTTATTATTTTTCTTATCGAAATTTCATTCTTCAGTTAACTGATATTTAGTTATCTTTTAAATTAAAAAAAAAAAGAAAATTTAACTTATTTGACTTTTAAATTTTAACAAAAATGTTTTAAATAGTCAAAATTTGGCAATTAGTCACATAAAAAGTAACTTCTATGTAAAATTTTCAATATTTACAATGAACTATTTTTTTTTTTTTGCTTGTTAATTTCAAAACAAACGTTGAAAATATTATTTTTTTTAAAAAAAAACTTCGTCATTTGCCTTCATTTGTTCTGATGGCGGGAGATGAAAACTCCGCCTCCAGTTTGGCGCCAGCTGCTAATTAGGAGGCGAAAGAGACTGCTAATCAAGAGGCAGAAACCCAAAGACATTCTTCAGGAAAAAAATTTTGGGAGGCAGCCGCAATTGGTTTTTGCCTAACAAAAAGTTTTCCTTTTAGAAGAATGTTAGATTGCCGACGGGAGACATTATCAACTCTGATTCCTTAAGTCAACTGTTGTTCTAGTAACAACACATTTCTTCAGAAATCATTAAGATATTTGCAAAAATAAAAGATTTAAAAAAAATACGTTTTGAAGATTTCATTTTTTAACCATTTATCTAACTTTAAACAAAATTTAAATTACTTAATTATATTTATATTTAAATCATTAAAAAATTTAAAGACAAAAATTGATAAAGATTAATTGGTTTAAACATTTAGATGAAGATGATTCTAATAGCGGAGAAGATGAAAAGGATGACAAAGAAGAGGAATCAGCTGAAGAAGAAACCGTCCCTCTGGAAGGTATACATCATTTTAATTTAGTGTGTTCTTTGAAAACTATATTTTTTTGAAAAATTGAAAATGAGGTTAAATTTCAGAAAATCCTGATCACCAAGAAGACGAAGACTCAAAAGATGAAGAGGAAGATGAAAGCGAATCAGAGCTTCATGAAGACAAGGAAGAAGATGGTACAAACGAAGAAGAATTTACTTTCGCCGAACCTCAACCGGTTCGTGCAAAATAAAAGTTTATTCGCGAAATAAATATTTCAAACAAGAGCACATTTTTTAAAACTTTTTTAATAAAATGAATCAGCATTAGAAATTAAAATCCTGTCGAATTCATTAGATTATATTCTTTACAAATTTATACACTAATGTGCATAAATATTCGATTTATTTTTAAACTGCATAAAAAAAAAAAAAAAGCTTATTACCATTGTTAAGAAGAAAAAAATCATTTTTATTGCTCATTTAAAACTTTCTTTTTAAAATAACTCCTTTTTGAACCAACAATTTAGAATGTGCTATTTCTTTTCTCTGGCGTAGGAGCCAACTGGTGTGGCGTATTAATAACCGAGTTAACCTTCCGGAGGTTTACTTAACAACTTGAGTTTTAGGGATGTGGGGCTTATACGGAAGGGTGGCTAGTTCCTAAATAGAGGATAATTCGATCATTTATGGTAAGTGCGAACATGGTGCAAAGAATGAATTAAACTCGATTTACAACAAGTACAAAACAGAAAAAATCGCGCTGCACAAGCGCAACTGCATATTTGAATTGCTGTATCGGTTTCAGACACAGCATGACGTTGATAATCAACACAACTATAAGCATGCAAGTTGCTTGCCAAATTTTTTTAAAAATACTTTGTTAAAAATGTTTTCAGACTAATCAGAATAATCTTTTTTACAAACTTGTAAACAGCTTTTTGTTTGTTTGCAAGACTAACATATCATTACAATAGTACCTTTTTTCTTTATTTAGACATAAATTCTTTATGAAAATGACAACACGGCTATATATAGAAAAGATCTATAAAAATGATGCTGATGGGGCAACAATGTCATCAGTATCGCCAGATACAGTCGCACCACGTGAAGCAGAAAAAGCTGCGATAATACAAATAGAAAACTAAGCACTTTTAACAGAAAATGTTACGCTTCCAGAAAATTTCAAACTGTTCGAACAAAACAACTATATACAACTTTAATGAGCTGTATGTTGTTGTTTTGCGCAACATGCATACCGAATTTATAGGTGCAATTTGTTTCAAAAATCAATTTTTTTTTATTATAATTATGGGTTAAAATTTCGTTTTGGGTTTCTTATGAGTTTCTCATGAGCTAGATTTCTTTTTATTAAGAGTTATGCTCATATCCCCTTGTTTTTAAGCTAAATAAGTTTTAAAGGTGCCCAGAACAAACAAATTAATACAATCAGATAAATTGGAGAATGCTTGAAACTTTTTATTTGGAAAATTTGATTTCACGCATCTCCTTAAATTTTACTAGACTTTTTGTTGTTTTAATTGGTCCATTTTAGTAAACTTACTAAAATGGACCAATTAAAATCAGCATATGGCATCGAAATCGTCCGTGGAAAAGATTTCAAGTTCCCTTATATCACTTACGGAACAAAGAGTACAAGATCACAACTCTCTACTCAATTTCTACAGAGGCCTGTTGTAGTAAAGACTGTTGGTTACTCTTCAAGGTTTAACATGTGTCTAACAACATTGTCGTAAAATACAAATTCGTCTCTTTGTCGGATACAATAATTGTACCATAACTGGTTGATCAAGTAAGTCATAGTTTACACCATCATTATTGTCGGTGTAAATCACAAATGTTCTCGATTATTTTGACCTCTGTTTATTTTGAGTTCAAGGACATATGTAGTTATGGTAGTCAATAAAAGAAACATCAGCAATCATCAACATTCAAGAGAGCAAAAGTTATTGTTATTGCAGAGTCTGGTCTAAATGTAAACTGGATGCAAAACAATAAGTTTGAACAAGCAAAAAAATGCGTAGCAACTATTCAATCTTCTCAGACCCTAAAACAATGACCTTCTTAAACAATCCCAATTGTTTCATCTTCTGAAGGTGTTTAAAAATGTTCGTGTGATTATTGCAAGAAAGAACTTTAGAACACAATATGAGTTATCCACGAGATAACTGATTCTCCATTTCAATTGAAAATGCTCCTTGTTTGCTATGGTAACTCTAAAAGACATCTCTAAAAAAACTATAAGAGTAACCTAGCAACATGGATCAATGAAAGGGAGAAAATATTTCGTTGTGGTCACTGGGAAAGAAAGCGAGATAAAAAAAAAAAAAAAAAGAAGGAAAGAAACCAGAGAATAAAGAAAAACGAACGATGATAAAAAAAAAATTCTCAAATGTAAAGATCAATAAAAGAGAAAGTGTTTAATATCTGGTTACAAGCAGTGCCCTATTCACAATGGTGTTTTGAAGTCAGTTTGTACCAAGTGTAAGGGCGGAGATTTTGCAAGGGAAGAGATAGTGTGACGATGATGATTTGTTTAGTCTTTAGAAATTGTTTATTTTCTTGAGTTGACCTCAGTGTTGAGCGGGTGTGAGTAATTCGTGAATGGTTTGTGTAGCGGTAGACTCCTCGACTTACGTAAAGCTTAACAACTCTTAAATATTTAAATCAAGTGTATTCTTTTAACATTTACAAACACGTGCAATCAAAAAAGTCACTCAAAAATGTTTTCTCACCACTTTTGGACTCACGGCTAAATTTTCTGTCTATATTATTTTCATTTTAAAAATCTTCTCTTTCTCTTTGAAAATATCTCTTTGCTTCTTTTTCTTTACCTCTTCCTTCAAAATCTCTTTGCTCTCTTTCCTTAAACACTCTTTTTAAAATTCTTTCGAAAGTTCTTCTAAAAAAAATCCTATTAAAATTCTCCGGTGGAAATCCTCCTATAAAACGTCTCTAGATTTTTCTCTCCAGATGTTTCTTAAGTCACGTGTTGTTCTAGCATCACACAATTGTTTTTGTTTCAACCTATTAGTCATTGTTCTCTAAAACAGGTTTTACCAGTTATCTTTTGATTAACGTTTGTCTTTGATCTCAACTTGTTTGTAAAAATCATAAAATAGTTACGGAATTGTCGCGAACCTCACCAATTGAATTATCATTTTATCAGTGTAGTTACAATTAAATTTCCGGTCGTTATTGCGAATACAGTTTTAAACTTTAATGGTATGACTGATTTGTTTTTCAAGCAAGTGTCCATGTGGGTCCACCTGGTGTTTTGGATGTCCTGCACTTTTCTTTGACCGAATACGTTATATGAGCCGAGTACAACTTAAAGATTAAGTTTATAAACTCTTTCTTTTTTTCCTCTTCACATAAGCAACCTACAGAGTTGAAGGTATGAAACCAAAATGATAGAAACCTCTGAATCTATATCTACATCAAGGTGATGATATTCGAAGAAAGATTATGTTGTTAAAAGATTATCTATATTATCAAAAGATTATCTATATTATTAAAAGATTATCTATGTTATAAAAAGATTATCTATATTATCAAAAGATTATCTATATTATTAAAAGATTATCTTTATTATTAAAAGATTATCTCTATTGTTAAAATCTGCATCTCAAAGAAAGAATATTAACATAAACGAAGAAGGAAGCAGTGATTTATTTAAAACATCGTATTTTTTCTTTATTCAAATTTAAAGATGATGTAACGTGCGAAGAAATGAGTCAAATCAGCAATCCATCTAATCTAAAATTGTTTAAATACTTTTTGTTGAAGTTGGTTATGCAACAGTTTATCAGTTTAATACCCTGGTTTTGGTTAAAATGCGTTGTAGTGTTTTTGCTCATAACTTTGACAGTATTAGTTGAAACTGAGGCCCTTCTTTTATTGATCATTGCCATATATTGTTTTTTGTACTTTATTTCTTCATTTTAAAGATCAATTTTAAGATTCATTTGATTTTTTTCAAATTTTTAAAAAAATTGCATCATACAATCAATTTTCAGAGCATACTTGGTGTAGAATAGATTTTATGTGATCAAATGGTATTGCTTTGTGCCTAAACCATTTCCCTGTATAATGTAAACCTCATTCCAATTGATTTGAAGACACAAGGAACCAAAACTCGATTATCAACATCTTAAGATACACCTACTTTTTTTTTTAGAACTTTCACCTTAGAAATCTTTTATTGAATTTGTTAAAAACGTTTGATATCTACATATTTGACGCAATTCATTAAAAGAACCATTTATGTGTAAATCTGTGGGTAAGGCATCTTCCCTACAACTTCCGAACAAATAAGTAAGCGAATTCGTTTTTAATGTAAATAAAAGGTCGTAATTGATGTGAACAGGAAAAGTTATTGAATCGGTGCCATCACTAAAAGTACTAATATTGTTAAAACTTAATGAACTTTTTAGGTCAACAGCATTTGTTGGCAATGGAGGCTGAACAGATGAGCGCCTATAACAGATTACACTCTCCACTGATGCTGTAGATGCCTCAATAATAGCTTGTTAGCTGTCATCTCCTTGAACATTTCTTGCAAACATCTGTTATTGTTTTAACAACTCATTTTAATTTTTGATAATAAAAGTAATAAAAAAGTATATTTATTTCAATATCTCTTTGCTTTCGTAACTCGATGATGATGAATGTTGCAGTATTGTTAACCATAATCTTTTTTATTTTGTTGTATAAATTGTGTTGCATAAATTGTGCAGAGTGCATTTAAAACCACCATTGTACCTGGCAGTGGGTTTCTTATCATTATGGTAGCAGTATCTATCTTGATCGTAGATCTTTAAGCCTTTTATCTCACCTTTGAGGATCTCCATTCTCTGATTAGATTAGGCTGAGCATTCGTTGTGTTCATAACAATTTATAAAAACTGGCCAGCTAGCTTAAGAGCAGGAAACATTTGTGAAATTAGATCTTTGAATATAGAACTGAACTTTTAATTGAATCTAATTGTAGAGAAATAGTAAAATAGTAGGTTTACCCATAACAAAAATATTACTAATATGTCATATAAACATCGACTTATCCGGTAAAGCCGTATGTCATAATATATCATACAAACATCGACTTATTCGGTAAAGCCGTATGTCATAATATGTCATACAAACATCGACTTATTCGGTAAATCGTTTTCTTTCAAGAATGATACACACTAACATCCCCTTGTTCAATAAATTATATCAGCTTCATAATGTTTCGCTCCCCGTCTACAAAAAAAAAAAACCTCCCTCTTTCGTTGCATAATTATGCTATTGGGAGAAGGAATAAAAAATCCAAAAGAATAAGAGAGGATTGTGTTCAATCTCCTTAGAAAAACAATGGAGAGAACAGTTTTTTTGTTAAGTATCTGTTGACTAATTCAAGACAAAAATAACATTCTGATTTTTCCTCTATATCTTGTAGAAATCAACCCAAGACGTACAGACTCTCCCCATCCCCATTAAATATATTTCTCTTCGTCGTCTAGATTTTAAAGGAGATAATATTCTCCTTCGCAGTGACTTTAATTTTTTACTTAAATATTAAGTAAAAGAATGAAAGTGCTTCTTTAAATCTCAAAATATCTACGTGAGATCTTTTCACAAGATTTGGTTAAATCCTATTTTGTTAAAAGTTGGTTTTAGTTTAATAAAAATTTAAGGATAAATATACAGACCTTCACAATTTTCTTACTTCGCTGACTCGAGGACAACCTAGAACCCTCCCTGTATGGTCTGAGATTTTATAAGATTCCCATTATACGGATAACAAATAGAAAGCATTCAACAAAAAATCTTAAACTTTGATCGATTTAACATTATTTAGTACTTCAGCTTAATATGAATTGCCTTTCTTTGTCTTTATAAACTGTTTTTCAGTTTTAATGACCCATTTTTATTCTTACTGTTATCTCTACAACAGAGATCACATCATACAAAGATCATTAAAAAATAAAAGATCGTAGCTTAACGAGACAAAATCAGGTTATCGCATTTTATCCATTGAGTTTTGAGGGAAATGTAATTGCAGTACTTTGAATTTTAAGGGTAATGCACCTTAAATTAAAATTTTTGGGATAAATTTATCAAAACTTAAACTTCGTTAATTTATTGAGAAAGATTATTAGGAGAAAAAGTCTTAACGTTTTTCAGAGATGTTCAACTTCGTGACCGTCTAAGGCTGCCTCACAAATATTAATCGACTCCACCATTTTATTATAGGCACCACTATTGTGCTGCTCCATTTCGGATGGAATCAGAAAGTGTCTTAAGAACACCTTTAAACCTTCTCGCAACAAGGATAATTTTTCGTTGTTTGCGATGCGTTGAAAGATGGACCTGGAAATAGATTCAATTTAAAACAAACTTTATAAACAACTTAAAATTAAAAAACCAATTTAAAACAAAAAAAAGATTTCCATTTTTTAAAAACTCAAATTACGCGTAAACACGCTTACTTTGTCACGTTTTCAGGGTATTTTAGTATGATACTTTTGAAGAGATCGATAAAAAATAATATGGAAGATTTGTCTAAAGTACCAAAGCTCACAACCTAAAAGTTCGTTTAAAGACATTAAAAATTTTTTAAAATGTGTATATAAAACTGTAAATTATTTTTTTAAACTAAAGCTTCAAGGGAAACTTAAAGGGCCACAAATCTGAAAAGTTCTCTAAAAATCAAATGAATTGATAATTAAAAAAACAAACAACAACAAAAAAAAATTTCTTTAAAAAGTTTAAAAATGGCATTTTGAACGTTAAATAATTGAATTAAAAAAAAAAAAAAAATTACCTTAAGGACAGCTAACGACAAAGATTTAGATGCAAGAAGATGAGCTAAGAGCTGAACAAGATTACTGGAGCTTTGCTTAGATAAAGTTGTGAGGATTTTAAATCGATCCCATATCGAATACTGCAAAGTTACCTAAGAGTATTTAAAATTATTTTTGCCAGCGTTTCTTAAAAGTGATAATCGATGATTTTATATACTTGTTACTTTTGAATGAGTATGTATGATTTAAATATGAATTCATTTTTTTGTGAAGACCAATTTTAACAACTGAAATCACTGAAACAAATGAACTATTAACTCTCATAATTGAGTATTTATATGTTTTTCCATTCTTTTGACACGAAAATTGAGTGGCTTACGATTCTTCAATTTTTTTTATAACACAGCCATCTAAAAACTATTAAAAAATACTTTCTTTATATCAAACAATATTAATTTTATTTCAATCTAAAAACTATTTTTTTCAATAAGTATGACTTGAAAATAATAGAAGCTCGATAATTGATAGACGTGAAAAAATGTTTTTTAACAGCAAAAGAGGATGCCTTTCCTTCCCCCCTCCACCATTACCTTTTCTTACAAATATTTTTGTATTTCTTGTTTAACATATTTAACCATCAGAAAATTTTTTCGAATCTCTTAAAAGATAAAATAATGCAAAATTAATGAAAAAAAAAATACTTGATGACTGTGAGAAAATTGACACAATTGATCTGCAAGATGAGCAAAGAAGGGATTGTATAGCTTGCTCTAAAAATAAAATTTAAATATTTAATGCAGAAAAGAGAAAAAAAAGTAAAATCATGAAATATATCTGATGCATACTTTAAAAAGGTGATAGAAAAAAAAAACATTTTTTGAATTTGATCAAAGAAATATTTTGCTGTTATTTATTAGGCAGATATATGGTTGCGCTTCTGTTGTATTTCTTTGGTATAAGAATTTTAGAATCGATATGCATTTAAGAATAAAACCAAAATTACTAACATAGAGAAAAACACAAAAATAAATTTATTAGACGCATAGTACACATACTTGTAAACAGCAGTCAAGTAGCACGTGCACTATTTCTCTGGATTGCTTTTCTTTCAAACTTAACTTTAAAAGCCTCTCAAAAGCATCAATATAATCCTAAACAAAGAAGAATAATTTACGAAAATGTAACATTTTAATTAAGAGTTTTTTTAATTACTGAATAAATATCAATTATTTTCTTTGAGGCTAAAAAATGCTTTTCTATAATTTTTTTTTAGTTATTCTAATTGATTGTTAAACTTAATTCAAAATGCATTCTATTTTTAAAAATATTAAATTTTTTTTGAAAAAATTGAAGAAAGAAAAAAAAAAAAAAAAAAACAACAAATAAATGCAAACAAGAACAATATTTCTTAAAGCCATTTTGTGAATGTAGTATTTGATTGGCCTCTAATAACAATGTACGCATAAAAGATTGCTCAAACATTTTTTTGTTACCTCACTGCTCATTATAACACAGAAAATTTTTTTCCTTAAATCAGTGTTCATTCTCTGTTTCTTAGCAACACCCAGCAATTTTGAACTCATGGTAACCTCTGCTGTAGTTATCTGCTTACTATTATCTTCAGCAGGAGCTCTACCAGTCCATGCAGAGCCCACAATCCACCATTTTCCTATTAGAAATTTTTAATATCTCACTGTAAGTTTAAGTTTATCAAAATACACAAAAAACAACACTTTACCTATATTAAATTCAACGGTTATTTTTTTATAACTAAATTACTAGTTTCTAAAAATATAGTCTAGTCATTGATAAATTCTACATTATTTATCATATTAAATACATATTTTTAAAAATATGGATTTTGCGTTATAAAACAGAGGAAAAAATTGCACAATAACTTTTCTTTATTTGAAAAAATTATTGGAGAAATTTTTTATAAATAAATAGAGCCCAGGACTTAATTTAATTCAAATGATTGGTGATAAATGATTGGTGATGAATGATGGAGACTCGAGTTAAATCATACACTGTATAGTGTGAACCAAGACCAAGGAAAATACAGACAAATCAACACAACATTGGAAATTTCATTTACAGCATGACAAAAAAAATTTTTTTTTACTCGAAAAACCATGAGAAAACTGCAAAACATAAAAAGTCTGCAACTAGAAAAATCTAACGGTGAAGAAAATTAAACTTGAAAAAACCTTAGAAAATTATTTTTTAGAACAATAATAAAAACCATTATTTTTTAGAACAATAATAAAAACAAAAAGCCTTGCTCACATTCTTTTCTTCTTTTTTTCTTTTTTTTTTTTTTTTATAAAAGATGATTAAATGATAAAAGATAATGAGAAGATATTCAATACAATTAAAAATATTTATCAATGATTAAACGAAAAAATTTATAAACTAAAAAGTTTGATTTTGTAATTTTGTAACCTGAATCATCAAATACCAATTAATATCGGTAAAAAAAAAATGTTAAAACTTGAAACATGAATGAAAAAACTGATTTCTGAGAGAAACAAAGAAAAATAATCTCACTTACCTTTTTCTTTTGCTTGGAGCAAATCCTCAAGTGAAACTTTTAGACAGGAGGTGCTAGTATGCTCTAAAAAACAAATGAAAAAGTTTTTGTTTGAGAGGCTGAATGAAAAATTTGAAGGGCTGTCAAAATGACCTAGGAGCCATGTTACTGCCCAGAACATCAAATCAGCTGCTTATTACAAATTTAAAAGCATCCATGCTATACAGATTTTTACCTTGTTTTAAACAAAGGGACTGTTTTTTTTTTAGATGAAAAATACTGCTGATAAATTTTTTTACAAGTACAGAAATGACAAATAAACCTCTAAGCAGTCCCCAGACCTCCTTAGAGCTTTTTACAAATATAACAATTTGTGCTCATTTTATTTATTATTTTACATGTATTTTATCAAGAGTATGGTCAGATTGCACTGCAAAGTGGTCATAAATAAAATTCTCTTTAAAAAAAAAAATACAAGAAATTTTTTTTTAAACAATAAAAATTGAAAACCAGTTCGCTCTTTAGTTAAAGCTTTCAGCAACTTTCTCATGTCTTCAAAAAGCGAAGGATCATACATGGGTATTTTTTTCATATTATTGTTCTTTAATGCATTAATGACATCAAGCATAAATCGTACACGCGACCTGAATTAAATTTAAAAATATTGTAGTTTATTATTTGAAATTTGAATTATAAAAATTTAAATATTTGCAGAAGTTTAAATTTTAAACTTGTTAAAGAAAAAAAATTGTATTTACTTATTAGAAAATCATTTGACTTACAAATCTTTTATTTCAGATGTGGCAGCTTTTGCTTGAACTTCAAAAATAATTTCCTAAAAAAAAACAACATTTAAATAAAATCAAAACACACTATTTAAGAAATAGAATTCTACGAAAAAACTATCAAGTATGGCTTTAGAAATTTTCACACTTACCCTGAGGGATGATGGATCATCTCGCCTTATGTCTGCCCCACATGCTATAGAAACCCAGTTTTAAAAAAACTCAGTTCAAAATGAAAAATAACAAATAACAAGTAATCATAAAAATAGAAAAAAAAATAAACAGTTTTATTAAATTTGTACCCTTTAATAACAAAAGAATCATTTCAACATCATGCTCCGTAAATGTTTTTAATAACAAATGAACCAAATCAAAGATGAGCAGACTATCCACAACCTATAAATTTTTTAAAATTAAAACTGGATTCTTTAAGAATTATTGAAAAGAAAGTAACTAAGTGCATAATGTGAACTAAATATTTAATCAAAAGATTTTTTAAAAGCAAAATTTAGGGGAGAGTGGGGGGGAATGGAGTACTCTTTCCTAAAAGCTAATAGTCTACAAAACATGTTTTGTGTTATCAAGTGAGCAAGGAATTCAACACTGCTCTTAGTTAAGACTGAATCTAATACTTTCAAAGAAATTAAAACTATACCTTTAAGTTGTACAAACAGGACAACATAAAAAGAATATTATTGCATTCTTTTTTCTCTTCTGAATTAGACTCCTTGTAAAATTCAACAAACTTCAAAGAAAGCATTTCCAGAAAATAAGGACCTATTTTTTTTTAAAAAAAAAAAAAAAATAATGATAATGCAAAAATGAATTTCATTTGATTTAAGAAAATTTATAATTTCTTTTTTTTTTTAAAAAAAAAAAAAAAAAATCAGCTATAGATAATGAAAACATTGATCTTTCATAAAGTTTTCAGCATTAAGTTAGTTTTTAAAAAATCCATACTGATTTCAGTATTTGTTAAACTTTGAACAGCAACTACGACAGCCATGTGTTCAAGTATAAGCTTCTCTGGCATTTGAACTGGAGTCACACATGCATCAAAAATTAATTCATACAATATCTCATTCATTGCTAAAAAAAAAACACAACTTAACTTTTAACTAATTCTTCAGAAAATGGATAAAACATAAACAAAAACAAGGACTGAAAATTACAACTAAAACAAGCTGATGATCCACTTACTGTTTCTGCTGTTCTTTGAGTATAAATTTTCAATATCTGAACTGATTTTAGGTAATGAAGCTGCACTCAATCTTAAAAATACAATATTAAAAACAAGAACATTATTGAAAGATACCTTTTTTAAAATCATTGATATAATAAAATCCTTTTTAACTGTTATCATCTGACCATTAAAACTGAATTTTTTTTCTTTTTATAAATAATCCCCCTCTTTTTTTTTTTTTTTTTTATGTTAAAAGTTAAAATTAACTTAGAAAAAGGTCACAGTGCAAACATCCCAAAAAGTACCAGAAGTATTTTGCAGGTTTGGTATTTTATATTTTTCAAAGTTTAAGAGTGAAAAAGAATTACAAGCAAGAATTAAAAAGATTTAGATCAAAATGTCAGATTTGGAATAGTCTTACAGATTAGTTATCACAACTATTTACGTTTCTAAAAAAAGCTTTGAAAAGTAACCTGTTTAAAAGACCTTTGAGTTGCTTCTTTAGTCTGTCTTTTTTATAATCTTCCCCTGGTTCTTCATGATGTCTTAATGCAGGAGGAATATACTTAACATTACTTTGAGCTTCAGCTTTTCTCTTTTTATTATCATTATTTAAACTTGGCTCTATTTCCATTTCTACATCTGAACAGAGGTCATTTTCAAAGTCTGAATCATCTATTTGAAATAAAAGTATAAGCGAGAAAAATAAAATTCAATCAACACAAACTGTTTTAACAAAATTGATATCAACTATAAAATATATTTTCTTTGATGATTTTAGAGTAAAATGGGGTCATCAAAACAAAGAAACTGTTTATTTACCTAAACTCCCAGAATTTTCTTCATCATAGGTTTCGCCAAATAAAAGTCTTTCTTTTCTCTCCTTTGCATCTTTTTCATCTCTTTCAATCTTTTTGTCTGTCAGAGATTTCTTTTTCATCTACACAAAAAAAAAATTCCGCTTAATTTTAGCAGAACTAAAATTGCCATTTAGCATTTAAAATACTTTGAGTTTGCATGGCCTACTACGTAACACTTTTGGATTTGTTAAAAAGATTTTTTTGATACACTAAATTTTGCCTTCAAGGCAAAAATTAGTGGGTCAAGAAAATCTTGTCTTACAGGTGCATAGAAACTCATTAGAAAAAAGTTTGACTTCTTATAAAATCAAGCCTACTGCTTTAAAACATAATAAAAATAGAAAACTGTATAAATAAAATATTTGTATTTATCCTTTAAGAAGATAATTATTCAATATGTTCTTCTTTGGCAGCAATAATTGTCTCCAGATGAATTCTGAGCTTTCATTTTTTATCACTGCTTCTTTACAGCAGTTCCAGAGATTTCAAATTTAGATGAGAGGTGGTAAAAACCTTAAACTCAATTTTGCTCCATATGGCATAGTTTAAGGTATTCAGGTCAGGGCTGTCTTGAAACTTTTATTGAATCTGTGATCAGATGACATTTTGTTCTTGCCTTTTGCTTTAAGATCATCCTTGATGATTTTCCTTATAAAACCCTCACTTAGTCCAACTTCCCTGGCCCTTTTTTACATAGATTTTATGGGATTGCTTTTTATTTTTGACTTGACAAAAAATAGAGAATGATTGAACCCACTGCCCTCCAATTTCTGTAAGCTTAGCTCTAAGAATCATCATGATAGAGCATTTTAAATAAAATTTCTTATGAGTTTCTATGCACCCTGTACAATGTCAAATAAGATTTCAAAATGTACAATTAAACAGATTTAACAATATTTATAAAATATAAATTATATATGCTTTTTAAATATAAGATATACTTTGTTTTGCAATACCGAAAAAGTGTTGTAGGATGTAGAAGTGATTATAAGCAAAAGATCAAAGAATTTTCCAGTAACAAGCAACTATGCACCATAAAACATTTTCCTGACAGCAATCATCTAGATCTTCAAAACTGTTGGATTAAGTATGTTAACTGAGCTGATTGGATCCTATATATTTGAATACTTTTTGATGAATGGGATGTTACTCCAAAGATTGAGAGTATTAGGATCGATGAAGACTGAAGATGAAGACATTAAAGACTGATGTAAAGCTACATAAGAAAGGAAATCCAGTTCTATTACCTGAATGGTTTAAAAAGGTAGTGTTTGGAAATTGACCAGAGCTTGTTAATTTCGTTTTCTATATGCATAAAGTTGCAGAGAAGGTATTAAAAAGTATATTATCAGAACTATATAAATTGTCTTCATAAACCACAAGGATATCCAATCTACTCACTTTTGAAAGGTGGCATTGATCTGATATCAATTGATTTAATTGATGAACCTAGCTGTATATATAATAGGCCATGGGAGCTGCTTAACTTACAAGGCGCTAAAGGAATTTATGACATTTGAGATGCAATTGTCACAAAATTAAGTTTTTATCTTGTATTATATATTATTCAATGCATCATAAGAAACAATTTATTTCATTTAAAACTTTTAATATATTTTTACTTTAAAATAAAAAAAAATACTATTTTTGCAATTATCAAAATAAACGAAGAACTATTTTCTTAAAATGCTTTTTTTTTTTTTTTTTTTTTTTTTTTTTAATTAAATAAATTTTATTTG